>JANTCA010004883.1:0-10010 GCA_024741275.1 Chironex yamaguchii
GGAGAGGAACAGGTGGGACTCTCTCCCGTAAAACCAAGTTCCAGAGATGGCAGCGGTCCTGCAAGCATCATTTGATGCCTTCAGAAAATGAAGTTTGTGGAACGGAGTGACGCGAATTGTCATCACACTATTACGCAATGACAACAACAACAGGAATACTAATTTACGGCATTAAACACTCTATCTGATAATCTTCATGGCAATTCTATCAAGGATTTCCTTGCAAGAGCGCCAGGGGTACCTGCGAGGGTAGGACTCATTCAAGGAGGGGCGCTTAGTTGAAAATCAGCTTTTTGAGTCTCCTTGGTTATCCCCTCTTGGTAAACGACACACAAAAAGGCAAAGAAATTGCCATTATAATCCAGGCCTAATGTTGTTTCTGTTGAAAATATGGCGGTAATCAGATTTTCTCGTCGTATAACGTGCTTTACGAGAGTAGTTTGCCTTTCTGAGGATTGTGCCTGTTTCGAGGAAATGTGTAATAGTCACTGTGTAAATCTAAGAGGTGAACCTTGACTTTTCTTACGATAGAAGGTGCGCCTAGACTTCGATAATGTGGAAGATGAGTATATCAATCTTATGAGATCAGCCAAGGAAGTAGCCATATCAATACCTCCTCTACCCTACCAGAGAAGAGTAAAAGGCAAAAGAAGGCTAGGGACTATCTATTTGTACATTAGGCAAGAACACATCTTAGGCAGTGTTACAAGCTTGATATCAGTCACCACTTCCAGCTCAGAAAATTTAACTCATCATGGATAAAAAGAAGGTCCATAACGCCCACCTAGATATGATGTGAGCTACATAAACGGAAAAACCAAACTCAAAGAAACATTCCAGTAAAGGTACCATCTAGCCTAAAGAACCATCGAAGAACTATGATGAAAAAATCCAAATTCAGCCATTAGAATAAAGGAAAGTCTATTAAAAAACACAGAGAAAGCTTCTCCAACCATATCAAGTGCTTACTTGGAAAGAAAGCCAAACTCTAGGAAAATGTCTCTCTTCCACGAGTAGAAATGTTAGATACATTAGACACCACACTGTATCCTTTCACTATCAATAAAGTTAAAGCAGCCATTAAAGGACTTAAGTCGTCAAATATGATAATATTCCAAAATATATCCAGCCTAGATGTGGAAAGAGCAATTATTTCACAATTTTCTTAACATAAGGAGTATCACTTGAAACGAACAAAGCACAATGTGCGTGGCATCGAAACCAGTTCATCCAAACACCAAAGAAAGACGACTCATCACTAGCTAGCAACTACAGAGGGATCTCTTCAATGTCACTCGCTGCTGAACCATACAACAAACGTATCCTCTACCAGCTCATCCATTTTGTTGAGCCCTTGCTCCGAGATAAATAAAATGGTTTTAGACGTAGCAGGTCGGCTCTGAGTTAAATTCCATGCTTGCATAGAATTATCGGAGAATCAGAACTGGGCAATCTTAATCTTGAATATAATCTTTGCTGACTTCTCAAAAGCATTCGACTCAGTGGACTGAAGCAAAATGTTTGAAATACTCAAATTATATATATTACTTTCTTGTCAAAATAATTGATGTCATCAAAGAATTTTACACCAATACTTCATCCACATTGCTCACTTCTAATAACGAAGCCCCTCCTATTTCTGTTCTTGAAGGCAGGCTTCAGGGGACACATTTGCTCCTTTCATTATTGCCGTAGGCTTTTGTGTGCATGTCAGTTAATATCATCAGTACTACTGGCTATCAACTCAAATCATCTGCCTCAATTCTCAACTGGTACTGATTTTGCTTATGATACAGCATTAATCAGCCAAACTCTTGATAATGCATAAGCTTTTCTCCGGTGTCCTGAACAAACTTCCAACTGTGTAGGGTTATATCTCAATGAGATCAAAACTGAGTACTTAAACCTATGCAAATCTCAACAGCTATGATGTAATCACAACCCTCAATAGCAACCCTTTAAAAAAAGTATAACTACCTTGGGTCTTATCTATCTTCACCTCACAATGACTTTCAAGCTAGGAGGGGAATGGTCTGCAATGACACACCACTTGGACCTTGTCCAAGAAGAGAACAACCTAAAGAGGACAAAATCACGAGACATCCCTCCGCATCAAAGTTCTATGACAGCCTCGCATTTCTTTTATAGTCTGCTTCAGGAGAGCACAGTTTGCAGGTCATCACTTTAAACCTACCAACAAGGTTCTATCATCTCTTCTCTTGTAGAATCTTAAAGCACAAAACTATATTTGCCAATGTCATTGTCATTAATCAAAACGCAGGAACTGAGAATGGCAGTGCAGGACAAGAATGTCTGATAACGTGTTGTGAAATCTATCATCTTGACTACGGTCGAAAGATAATGATAGTGATGATGAATAAGTAATTTTAAGTAAATGGAAAAGCCACTTGAGGTACTCAGGACATAAACATTTGACCTTCCTGTGTATCAAACCAGTTCCGGTAAACCTTTCAATGACAGCACAATTAAAAGGAGCTTTTGGTTCTAGTAGTACGTGTGAAATCTGCAAGCATCACAGAGAAGATTTAACAATTGTATTGGTATTGGTCTATTACAGTGGTAAAATATCTTGAAAACTTACGCCTTAAATCCCTCATACTTCCATGTCTTGACAACACAATCCCATGTATTCTTGTATTTGTGTGCTTCTAGACCCTAATGGAAAATAAACAGACCAAAAAATTTGACCAATACGATAGTGCTAAGAAAATATTTAAATTGCCAAGAATGTATTTGAAGAATGTCTATAGCCTTGCAAGGGCATACAAGAACTTTACATTGACAATATCAGTCACTACTCTAAAAAGGGAACAAATATATGCATGACTTAAAAGATACCACTCATTTATCTACAAGAGTTATCTAAAGGTGTTACGTTTAGTAAACGGGTTTCCCCTGTTTTTTAATTCAGGTATTCTTACTTCACCAGCCTCTGAAAGCTATACATTCCTCCAAATCAATTTATAATTGTAATATGGCCTCAAACACATTAGCAATTCATGCAAGTTAAATAGAACAATTCCTTCCTTTCTTCCTTCTATTTTCTTTTGCCCTTTACATCTTTCCTCTCTTATTTATCTTTCTTCCTCAATTTCTGATGTTCTGTTCTATATTTCCCTACAAGATAGATATGGTATACAAACCTGCATTCTGGTCTTTACAACATCAACAGGCGTGTTTCCAAACACACTTGCTGCTCCTGCTATGCCACCTATCAAGAATGTTCTTATTACACCGATTTCTTTGGTGTTATCCCCACCCTGTAGGAATGCCTTCAAATTATTATAAACAAAGAATCTTATCATCTGATTGGAGCCTTGCTTGATAATTGTTGCAGTTAAGCCTTGATAAGTTCCTCGTATTCCTGTAGAGAAAAGCATGCAAGCATACATTTTATTGACAAAGAATACCATAATACCCCACTAGTATGATATATAGATATGTATATGTGTATAGTTTGATGGATGGCCTTCTATAGTTTTTTTAAAAAACAATTACTAGCATGCAATACAGTCTTGGAAACAGTTTCTAACGATCTGCTTTATAAATAAAATAAAAATAATAAATAAAATGATAAGACAAGATTGCCTGTGTCCTCCTTACACTATCATCAATTCAGCTATCTTGTCTCAAATGTAAGAACAAGAAGTGAACAAAAACTACTGACCATCAGTTTTAATAATTGTCCATACTCCACTAAAAAATCCTTTATATTTTGGATTTGGCTGTGTTTGATCGTGGATAAATTTCACTTTAATAGTCTCCATGGGGCAAACAACTACAATTGCTTCTGCAACTCCAGCTCCAAGCCCAGACAGAAGTGTTCGTGGTTGGGTAAGTCTGCCATTTTCATCAGCTAATCGATTGCGAAGAAACTCATAAACAGAAAATCTAGGAGGTAAAGCAGAATGCTTATTTGAAGTTAATATTAAGAGCATGTCATTGTGGTGAAAGTATATTGATTTCACAGGGCTGTTACATGTGACAAAATGGGGACACATGGGAAACAAAAACCAAACCTCAAATATTGTGACTTTAAAGGGGCCCGCAAAAATTTGTGACATGGACAACATTAAGAGCATTTGTTGATTGGGCTACTGCATATGCATGGAGGCAAATGGGGGACAAACAACAAAGTGATCTGTATTTTTAGCCCCAAAAGGACCTACAGTAATTCACAACATAGCATGGAAGAACTATTGATGGAAACATTTTTTGACAAGGCTATTACACAAGGCATGGCAGGTAGTATTGACTATAAGGTTTGTAAACACAGTAATTTCAAAGACATTGACAATAAGTTCACGACAATAACATAAATGGTAGTCTTTGGCACAAAGAAATGCCCACGTTTGCTTTAAACTAAATGTATATATAATAGCATTTAAAGCGTTTTCATTTTAAGTGCGGGCACTTATACATCCACTCATTGTAGGGCAAGGGGAAAGCCAGAGAAATTTGTTTAATTGTTAAAATTGTTTAATTGTGTCCAAATGATTTTTAACATTTATCCCAAAGACTAAAACTGTCATTTTTTGGGTTTGACTTTCATATGTGCCTGAAAAATCAACAGCATTTTTTAACTAAGAACCAAACATTGGATAAACAGATTACAAAGAAAATCACTGATCAATGAAAGGATTCCCTCTTTATAAATCTAGTCATACCTTCTGTTGTTTAAGGAATGAATATGTCAAATGACAATGGCAATAATTAAAAAACAATTAAACAAGAATTTTGCTTCAATTAGAAATAGGTATACATAAGTATATAAAAAAATTCTTGCATAACATAAGGATGAAGGTTTTCACACATCTAGCTTAAATCACTAGCATTCAGTCGGAGATCAAATTGTTTCTGGCAGGGTCAGGATGAGCACTTACCCAGTTAGGGTTGGAGGCAGGGTAAGGGTAATAGTGAGCAATGTATAAGCATTACTTACTTGATGGACATCAAGTATATGATGTCATCATTTAAGAGAAACCCTTTAAAATTGTCGTTTTTGAGGGCCAAGGTAAAAGCTCAGGCAGTTCTGGAGACTTGGGGAATCCTATTTTCATGAATCCAAATTCAAATCCCAAAGAAAAGGACAGCTAATTTATTAATAGTAAGAAATTATGCTTTCCACAATTGATAGCATGAAAACTAAGTGTGGGCTCCCAAGAACGATATTATTGTCGGGATGGAGGTAACACATGGAATATGATAGGATCTGTTGATTTTTAAAGCACAGAGTGAAACTGACAGTGAAAAAGCCTGACTCACTCAAGCTTTTGTTTTTCACCTGTAAGAAAAACAAAAACCCAGGTGATTAGGACAATTCTAGGGCAACTATCTATGGAGGCTTATTTATAAAGTTTGATTTGCTTAATGTTTAATCTTTAATGAACTTTGCAAGGCATGACAAGTGTCTTTAAAAGTTGCTTCTAATTTGCAAGGGTCACTTGATCTTGCAACCATGACTATAGGCCAGAGGGAAAATGCAGGTGACTTGGGCAGTTACAAAACAATGAAAACAAGGGTTTTCGTAAATACATGGCAACTTGGCAAAGATGGCTTTTATTTTGGAAGGATTTGTGTTGCTGTTATATGTTAAATAACCATATTCTGCATAAATATATTCAAAATAAGGATTAAAATACAGATTCAATTATGGAAAGCAACACTTCAGACAATTAATAGATTAGTTTCTCTGGAATTTGAATTAGGATACATAAAAAAAGATCACCTGAGTTGCCTAAGTTTTTGCTCTGATGCGTTTTTCAGTTATACTTGAGTCAGATAAGAAAAAATGGCATCAGGCAAAGCATGATTATTTGCATATAACCTATCAAAAAATGAAGAAGCGAACATTGTTATCAGTCAGTCCTGGAGTTACTAACTAGTCTTACACCACGACATTGTCATCATCTGGTCAATGAGCAATCACAGACTTTCATAGCCATGTAAACAAAGTTGCAAGAGAATAGTTTTCCCAAGTTTTTGGTAATAGATGAGTACCGTTTCCACCAATTATCTCTGATACTACTTAAATTCAAGGTCACTGGCAGCTGGAGGTAAGAATTACTTTTCAGAAAAGGCCATCAGATGCAGTAATCCAATTTCCTTCATTTCCCAATAGGACAAAGCACTCCAGTCAGAAACAGATTCCCCAACCATTCCATGGCCAGATTTACATTGGTATTGAGGTTTGGTACACTTTCCCCAACTGGCATCAAGGTTGGAGTCCTGAACAAATACTAATTAGCAGACACTGTCCATATGGTTGTGAAATTTTGTAATAACTTGGGCATTTTCAAACCTTTGGCAAAATCCATACCTTACAGATGCTTTAGGAATTGAGCCATACAACAGAGAACTCAGTCCTCGATAAAGACCAAGAAATCCATGTTCTTTGACGGTAACTTTAGCGCAATGCCATGGCCCTTTATACTTAGGTACAGCGGCTTTTTCATCTAATTGCAACTGTGTTTTCACATATTCTGTGGGAAATGTACAACAAATTTCCAATCCACCTGCAATGCCACCTAGAAAGGATAACAGACAAAGTTGGGATGTTCATATGAAAGATTGTGTGAATTGAAATTTGTGAAATTTATTTCACTGAAGGCTAACCAACATTTAAGAAAGTGAAAAATTTAGTTAAAAGATCCTAAATAGCTGTACTCAAAACCTTAAATTAAATTTCTCAACAAAACTGACTATTTTGATTTTTCCAAAGCAGTAGTACAGAAAGTAACAAGGAAGCAATGCTTGAGCATAGGGCTTTTTGAACTGCCGTGTACGTGGATATCTTAGACTAGAGTAAATTTGTTGACAAGAGAACTAAATAAACAACATATTAACTCCTTTTAAATATCACATTGGTTTGCCTTTATCAACGAGTAACAATTCTTTGACGAAGACAATAGGAAGTCCCACCTAACTTCTATAAAATATGCACAAATATTTGATACTACTCACTCTGTGCCTGGGGAGTGTGGTTGGCACCATAAAACTTAGCAGGCCCTTGGTTTTTAGGGTTCTAGGGACAACCAACAGCAGATCCAATGTAATGAAAATGGTGGAAAAGGTGAACAAGCTATGACCTCAAAAGTTCAACCGTAGTATTTTCTAGTTGAGGAGCTTTAGGGAAGGAGAGTGGTACTTTATCCCAGTGTACCCTCAGAAGGCAATGGCAAACCACCAAGTATTTTTGCCTAGTTATACTATGATGATGCTAAATAATCGAGTAAGAGTAAATGGCATAATTGAGATGTCTACCCAACAGCAATGTCATGTCTCATCCAGTAGGGTATCCATCATGCGATGAGTGGAGCCAGATTGTCATCATGCTATTGTGCAATCAATCAATAAATCGTAGAGTCTAAATTTGACAAAAATTATGATCAAATAGGAGCAAATCCCAGCAAAATATCAATTATTCAAGTTTGTGCTCCAACAGCAGACTGCAATGAAGATGACATAAACTCCTTTTATTATGACCTTGAGAAAGCAATCAAACAGTAAAGTCTGAAGAAAGAACCATGGTGAGGGGTGACCTAAATGCAAAAGTCAGAGAAGGATGTGTAGTACACATAGTTGGACTACATGGATTAGGTGACAGGAATGATAGAGGGGGTCAGGTGGATCAATTGGTGCAAAGAGTAAAAATTGACAATAACCAATACCTGGTTCATACAACCACAGAAAAGGAAGTACACTTGGAGAAGTACAGACAGTACTGTCAGAAATCAAAGACTAAATCTTAGTAGTAAACAGCATCAGAATACAAAGATAAAAAGATCATAACCCAGTTGTCTGTGGAATGTGCGTGCAACCAAATAAGGTCAAACAAAAAGTGTTAAGAAGTTAGAAACTCTTGTTTTGGAAACGCCATAGAAGCAAGGTATAATGTTGAAGTTGGAAATACACTTGAAGTGCTAGAAAGAGAAAAAGGGAGAACAAAATGGGAAATCTTCACACAAGCAGTAGTGACTACCGCAAATGACATGATTCCTGTAAAACAAAAGCAAAACAATAAAAAATGGATGACTGAGAAGATACTTGATTTGATCAACAAGCATCAGATACAGAAAGACACAGAAAAATACCTAGCATTAAATATTATCATTAAGGGAAAATATGAACAGGTAAAGGTATCATGGTTGTGTGAGAAATGCTCAGACTGAAAAGAATATAATCACCAGCCCAGAAATATTCACAAAATATGCAAGAAGAGAGTATATTGCTATCAGTTGCATCAAATCAAAAGATGGACACATAATCATGGAAAAGGATGAGATCATAAATAGGTGGATGGAATATATCACAGAATTGCTTAACTATGAAAAAGCATGCCTAGTATGCCTAGACATAAGGAACTACAATCAGGGTTTAATAATCCTTCAGTCTAAAGGTCGATCAGCAGTGCACTGTATGATGAATAACAAATCAGCATGGAATTGATCAAGAGTTTGGAAGAATTTGGTGTTGAACAACTAACAGAAGTCATAAATGAAATTTAAGAATTGGGAGAAATACCCAACCTTTGCCAAAAAAATCTACACAGAACCATTAGCATCATGAGTCAAGTAGATTATGTGAAAGCATTTGACACAGTAAAGCATCCAGAACTCATCAAAACTCTAGAAGATATCCAGTTACATGGTAAAGACCTTAGAATAATAAAAAACTTGTAGTGAAATCAAAGTGCAGCAATGCAGATCATAAATTATTCAGGTGACTTTGTGAGCATTAAGATAGGAATGAGACAGAGTTGTATATTTTACCAGATTTGTTTAATATCTATGGGGAATGGATCCTGAGAGAAATAGAAGATCTACAAGGTATAGTAATAGGAAGATTCAAGCTGAACAACTTAAGGTATGCAGATGATACTGTTTTGATGAGCAAGAATGAAGAGGACCTCCAAATGACAGTCAACAAAGTAGAAACAGAAAGCAAGAAAAATGGGCCTGTTCATCAACCATTAGAAGACAGAATGTATGATGATCACAAAACAGAAAATAGTTCTGGCCTGGCCTGTAATCTCTGAATAAGTGACAACAGAATAAAGCAGGTAGACAGCTTCATCTACTTAGGGAGCCTATTAACGTTGGATGGAAAATGTGAAAAAGAAGTTCGAAGAAGGATTGCAATGACAAAAGCAGCATTGTGGGATATGAAGATAATTTCATGCGACCTTACCATAACGATGGAAATGAAGATGAGAGTACTTAGTAGACTACTACATAATATCAGTGCTAACTTATGGGTGTGAAAGCTGGACACTGACCAAGACATTAAAGGACAATAAAATGCAACAGAAATGTGGTTCCTAAGAAGAAAGATGCACATTCCTTGGAAGATCCATACAAGCAATGAGATGGTTTTATAGAAAGCAGGCAGACAGAGAATGCTGCTAAGCACAACAAAGCAAAGGCAATTGAGATTTCTAGGTCATTGTCTAAGAAAAGAAGGTTTTGAAAAACTATGTTTGACAGGAAAGATCAAGGGAATACGAGACAGACTAAAACAAAGAACAACGTTCCTTGGCAGTCTGGCTACCCACATAGGCATGGCCACGACATCCATCATACATGCATGCAGAACAGACATTATTGTGACATAGCACCAAAAGAAGATTAAAGAAAAAATGTTGTTTGAAAGTAGAGTAGCTAAATCACTCTTGACTCTGCAGGGTAGATATCATGTAAAGTATCTGCAAAGCAGCATATGAGAGAGAAATTAGGCAACACACAGCCATGCCTTGCAAGTTGTAGATCAAAGTTGAACTTCATTTGCAGGTGTTCGATTTGACAAAAAAATTAAACCTATCCTTTATCATTCTGAAACAAGTTGGCTGCTATCTTCAGACTTTCAACCTGTTCTCAGATGTTCCTTGCTTATACTGCAGAAATTTATTGAAAACAATTACATATCCCTTCATCATGTCATGTATCAATCCAAACTGACAAAAGTAATTATGGTCACGGTAAAGTTGCATC
>JANTCA010004884.1:0-10010 GCA_024741275.1 Chironex yamaguchii
CTTCAGATATTTACTTGTGACCCCCTGCCAGGTCACAGCCGATATCGACACCAATCCATGTTTTTTGTTAATATTTTTTCTTATTTGCGTACTTGCTTTTGTTTCCTGATACATTAATACCGAAAAGTTTCGTCGCGACAAACTTTTGGACGAAGAACCAATCGCTAGTGGGAGTAGTGTCTTTGACGTGAATGTGCGGGTGAAGCTTTTGATTATTAAAACGATTCATGCCAAATGGCTACTGGGTCTTTACGATCACTTTAGAAATAGCCCTACTACAATTATCAAAGGATTCTAAATGGCGGGAATAAAAGATGCCTTGGCCATGGAACTATCATCGGCAGACCCATTTAATGATTTTGATTGGATTATGGACACAAAACATTCCTTGCGAAGGCAAAAGTATTCAGTAGTCTTCTGTACACTTTTTATATTCCAGGGAACTTTTGTTATCATAAAGAATTTAAAGGAACATCAATCCAAAACACAGCTGTTTACTTTTTTTCTACTGTGGGAACTTTCATGTATCCTCGATTGACAATTTTTTTAACTGAAAATTTTGTCCGAAACTTTTGTCTGAAATTTCGAGAAATATGTCTGAAAGTTTTTTCGCCGAATCTTTATCCGCCGAAACATTTGGGGATTAATGTCTACATGTTTGTATCCTATTCAAGGCCACCGCGACCACCTTCAAGAAGAATGGGACGAATCCGAGGTGATGGTGGAGGTAAGCTACTCTCTCTTTTCATGGTCAAAAAGAAGTCATGGCACTGTGTTTCAAACAGTGATTTCTGGGAGATAATTGTTAAGCGGTAACTACAAAACACTGATGCTCGTTTTTTTTAAATTTGGGCGTGCCATGATACACGTTGAGGAAACTGGCATTCTGATCGCCCATGGTTACGTATAGTATGGAGGGTCGTCATCGATCAAGTCTATTGATATCAGCCTAGACTTATTTATTCTAGATGTCAACCATATTAGATTACTTATTTGTCTTTATCCTGTCTGTTGTCATAGGTCCTTCGTCACCTGGTGCTCTGCCTCCTGGTGGAGGATGAGGAAGGTAGGCTGCACGGCATTATTTATGACGTAGTAAATCAAGTATTACGTAGTGTTCGTTTAGTAGAGCATTCATGTAACTTACACCGTGTTTAGTATTCAATTAATTCTTTATTGACTAAAACTATTTGAGAGTTGAAAATTGTGTTAAAACGATAATACGATTATCAAAAGTAACTCCCGTGAATGTTTTAATCACTCCCGCTTTAGGATCAAATCACTTGGACACGTTTACTGTCTTGTTTAATAAGGGTTTTTTGTGCTGGAAAGTTCGTTATAGAACTTTGCTGCCAACAGAAATTTTAAGCAAATAGACGGAAACGTGATGAAAGCAAAGAATTCTCAACCAATTAACAATATTGCAGATACAGTGCTGTTTGTAACCATTATTTCGACTCAATCGTCAGTTCCAGGAATGTTTCAGTTAATCATGAACATGTGGTCAGAGTTTGGGAAACACGAAAAGGACTTGGAAGGAGGAATTGAGCTGATTTTAGTGAAACATATGGTTAAAGAAGATGTGGAAACACATTCAAACATGGCACTTAACACAACTAGAAAATGACATAACTAAAAGAAGTTTGTAGATGTAGCAAATGTAGGTGAAGATGTGGATTGTCGAGACGTTTGTGGAGAATGCTTAAAATTGAATGTAAAGACCTTTAGTGTGAGGATTCTGGTTCAAATACGCCTCCGGACATGAGCAGTTAGAAACAAAAGTAAAATTATGATTGTGACCAGGGCTATTTTACGGGCACTAGTGGTTGGTACTCTAAAAGGTTTTGACGAAACGGTTAAGAAAATAGCTTGATAGGTTCAAGTGCGGTTTTATGCTTTCAGAAATTTCTGTATCACTCTGATTATGGTAGATAGCATATGAGAATAAAGGAAGAATAGATGATGTTAAAGTTGTAAAAAACTTTTTCCATTGATTAATAAGGTGGTTGACATAAAAGATCCTATAAGGCGATCTTGTAGGACACAATGTTGACTGAAATAGTAATAGAGATCTAGTGCTTTCGTTGTTGTTAAGGGGAGTGTCAAGTCATGTCTTGTTAGCTGAAACTGATCAGCTTGGTTGTCATATTCACTAGTAGGTTACATTCCTCACGTACCATAGTCCTATGATAGAACCGTTACCGTTCTTCTTTGTACCTCCTCTCTTGCTGCTGTAATGAAACCCACTTGCCCATTCTTTGATACTGTGCACCCATGCAGTTCTTCTGTATCCTGGTTTGCTATTCCCTGCACTTCATCTTCTACAGGTGCTGATACTAAGGCCACGTGCCCATGACATCAAAGTTGATAATAGTCATGGAAAATTGCAATAGTATTTGTAAGACATGCTTATTCTTGTTTCAAGTCCTGCCTACTCTTATTTGTTATTTTATTAACATAGCTAAATCGAGCAGATAAGCTGTATTGTGCCCTCTAATACAGAAATATTTAGCTTGCCCCTCCTCGCCCCAAGTGTTTAATACTGTTTTTACCCCAATTCGTATGTTTATTTTCAGTGTATCGTCTTTGCTTTAAAGTAAATTAATGCCGTATTTTTTATCTCTAGGTAAACCCTTGTTCCACTAATTATTTTCCGGTGGGATAAGGGTCAACATCCTTTAGTGCATGTGACACTATCTCTCGTGATTTATTGAAACGGAGATGATGAAATCTGCTGAACAAATGCAATGCATCTCAGCCCAGATTGAATGTGCTGCGTAACATGTCTTGGGATTGTAAAATGTTATTGTAAATTAAGCTGTGATTTATGTAGGGGGTAATAACTTATGCGTTTGAGTACAAGGAAAGGATACAAGGCACCTTGTCATGTTTGTATAAATGAAGAAAATAAATTTTCTTGTAGAATAATAGATGCATCGTGTAATGATTACTTGGACAGTGAACGATATAATAACGATTTAATCATGTCAACTTTCCGGATCAAGAGAAGAAACACAAGCAAAACAACAACCAAGCTGAGGATCATAGCTTCAAAGAGCAAGGGTTGAGTGGGCGATATAGTCAATAGATTTTTTGTACTAAAACCAATGATTGCTTTAGAGAATGCATATTCAAGAAGACTTTCCGTTCAGTGGAAACATATTACGTTCTAATAAGCATTTACAGATTGTTTCTAGACAGAGATCAGATTTAACCAAACGATGTGGCTGTACATTGCGATGCACTTTTATGTGAAGGAATTGTACAACAGAATTCAGCTTCAATTCCATTACATCCACCCTTGCTCATTATACGTCAATCGATTCTGTCCTTTCTACTGTGTGTCTTAGTTGAGACAGAGCCCATTTTTTATTGTCGATCTCCGTTGTGATTTGCACGAATTGTTGTGCTAATGCGTCTAGTTCTGGCCCCGCGGATTGATAGACTGCCAGAGCCTCACGGCTTTTAGTCAAGTTCAATTTCGTCTCTTCCAATGCGCTAAGAAGATGGTTCCTAAAATGGAACATAAAACCAAATACCAGTCAGTTATTTCGATTGCAATCTTACATGGAATCTTTTCATTGGTATGCCTCTGCAGCAAGAAATAGATACATGACTATGGGAATGTACACAGTGCTCACGACATCTCACAAAACTTGAAAATGGTTAAGGCCCAATATCACGGCTGCTATTTACGATGCAAAATTTGACTTCATAATATATGTCAAAGGGATTTAGCTACCTGACTTTCTCCAGAGCATCTACAGTTTCTGTTGTGTAGGTCTCTGTAAGTAGCTGATGACGTAACACACTAAAGAGGATAAAAAAATTGAGCTGTAATTATAAAAGGTGAACAATCGTCTGCAAGTACAAAACTTGAAGATCGCCTTGAAAACTTGCGACATTGCGCTAAAGACATAATTAAAAGCTTTTTTCTTTTGACAGTCTTAGAGTATGAATCGTCAGAAAGGAAAGTATATGTATATGGCAAGCTATTTATACAAAACATGTAGTAAAATTAGCCAATCCTAGACAAGAAAGGAAACAAAGAAAGAGAAAATAAAGAGACAAAACATAGGAAGAGTCTAAGTGAAGAGACGAACTCTTTCTGCCTACAGAGTACTGTTTTTCTTGTTTTAATGTAGACAGACTCCAATACACTTAGATGAAAGGACGATCTAGCCAATTATTTGAAAATTCTCGTCCTTATATTTTGGTGCATTCGGAAATCAAATTTTCAAATACAAAAAAAGGAAAATTACGATGAGGCAGATAAAGTTGCCACCTAAAGATACCTAGAACAACAAAGTTGCCTTTTCCTACCTCGTTTTCAAAGAGAGTGCATCGCATTTTGCGGCCAGCCATTTGATCCTCACTTCCAAATTTGAGTTGCTCGACTTAAATCCTTCGTGAGTTAGGATGTCCTGTGCCAGTTCAAGCTCTAAAAGCAAAGCCTGTAGCAGGCAACAATGAATATGTGAAAACCCGAAAACTGTTCACTTCTTTTTCTTAATATTTCGTAACGCCATCACTACCGATCTCACGCGCCCCGTAGCTTTGTCTGCATTCCGTCAAGGAGGCTCGTGGCCATCTTTTATGGCTTTAGGCTACTCACTGCTTGTTTTGCCGAAACTCCATTCCAGTACAGAATGTCGTTTCTTGCCTTAAACTAGGCCCTGTAATATACTTTTGGGTAAACCAACTTGGGTTTCTCTTTCTGATGGTTTGTAACAACTTCTGTTGACCAGGTTCCTGGGCAATCAGCAAACAGGCATTAACATTGGTGCGATGTTCAGTGTTCAATACCCTGAGAATTCGCCTGAAGGACTTAATCTAAAATGCGCGCAGTTTCTATCCCTCCAGTTAGTGTCCATGCTTGGCATCCATAGGTTATGACAGACACCACCGTTACTTCAACATCACCATTCTCATCATTAGCATCATAACTATTGCTATTGTCATCAGCTTCCTCGCCATGATCACCATAATAATCATCACCAAAATCATCAAAGTAGAAAGAACAGCAGCATCCTTGGCACCACCATCAACACCATCATCATAACCTTCACTACTGACATAATTAGCATCGGCATTGTTATCACAATCATTGCCCTCATCATCGCAACTACTACAACAACTATCATCATCACTATTAGCTTCATAATTGTTTTTGTTATCATTTTCACTAAGCATCATTATAAAAGACATCCTCGTCATGAGGGTTAACGTTGTTAGTAACAACAATCAACAAATTAACACAGTCATTATAAAACTGATGATAATAATTGCATAAATGTCACTGTAGTCATTGTTAGTACTAACCAAGGCATGCCTAAAGTTGGGTCCGTGGGCCAAATTTGGCCCATATCCAAATTTCCACTGGCCTAAAGCATCGTGCCATAGAAACAATATAAGGCCAGCCAGCACACTTTCCCACAGTAAATAATACACACACCAAAACAGTGATTCTACATTTTACTAGAGGGTGGCAGTAGACATGTGGATGTCATCTCATCGTGTGACCCCAGTGTGAACTTTTACTGCCATGGCATGTTTTTTGCCCATTTCTAAAACTGCAACCCTTCACATTAATGGACCTACATGTTTTCTATTCTTTTGAGGAGAATAGATTTTTAAGTCTCAAGTGAATTGATTTTTTGTGATGATCAAACCACAGATTTTTCAAATTTTAGTGATTTAGCTTGACTATACTACTCTTTGTCAAAATGCACTGGGATGCAACTTGTTAAAACAAAATCAATAAAAGTAAGTTTCTAAAAAAATTCAGTCAACTTTCATAAAATAGTTCATTTGCATTTGATTTATTTATATTTTGACTTCTAACTTTCCTGGTAATGCAATCGACAACTGATTCTCATTTGCATTGTTGACCTAACTGCAGACAGCAATGTGACATAGTTACATATTTTGATGGTAATTTACATGGCAATGGTTCTGGGAATGTCAAACTGCATGGTCAACCCCCATGCATTTTCATCTGAGCAAAAATTTGGAAACCCCTGTATAAAACTGATCAGAAAAATATATGATCAATTGTTCTTCATGATGATCAATATAATACATATGTTTCCATCATAAGTAGGCATGGTTTCATCACCTTATAATACTTTTGAAGGCTGTCCAAGTTTTCTCTTCTCTTAGTTTTAATCTGTGCTTTCATTACATTTTGTTTTTTAACTTCACTTTCCAAGGCCGTTGGAAGCTGGAACGCCTTGGATAACAACAGTGCTTCATTTTCTAAAAAATACAAAAAGTAGGACAGTAACAACTTAAGAAATTATCAGTGAGTGAAGCTTACTTAATCAGCATGAGATTTCTATGGCAAGTGAGGTGGTAGCCGGATTTTAGCCACATGGAATTTTATTAAGTGGATTTGGAAAACAATGAAAGTGTTTTCATGTGAAACTGGCCCTAGTGTATGATGGGATTAATATATAACTGATCACTTTGTAGACTGCTACTTAAATACCATGAAAATGAACCATGATGTAACTTGGATCCCTTGTATAATTAAAACTCACCATGTGCACACAGGAATCATGTTTACACACATTTTCTTGCATTACTCTGGAAGTTCGACAACTCTGTCTCATCCAGACCAGTATATAACAAACCAGAGCAAGAATATTGTTTAAATCTCCTTATTTAAATCAATCAATTTAAATCAACCTATGTGATTAATGCCCTCTGCCAAAAGGCATTAGCTCTCCCTCTCTTTAATGTAATTGTTGCCTTGGGATTATAAATTGATTGTATTGGATTATAAATTGACTAGGTTCAAGTACATTTCAAGTGATACTACATAATTATAAAAAATGTCATTACAATATTTTACAAATAGTACTTTTTCATAAGCTCTTGTATTAATGAGTCTCCGATACCACAGCAAAGACATTGTATTCTCTTTGCTGAAATTTACATTATATTTGTCAATGTAAACAAAGTTATCTACTGATGGCCTTTGATTATTCTGCCAACCATCATGTCACTTACCCATGTAACTTTGCGGTGAAAACATCTCGTAGACAAACTTGCATTTTTGTTGCAGTGACTTTTCTATTTCAGGAATGAAATACTGCTGAAGAGCCTTGCGGTAAATAAAGAAAAGAAATTCTCTTCATCAGAGAACAGACCTGTCTGTACAAGTGACAGATCACACTGTTAAGTTCTTTATGGAGGGAGAGTTAGCAGAGCATGCAACGTGGACTCACGACATATTAAATATCACAAGCACACAGAATACCATAACGAGGCAAGAACATAACAATACATAATGGCAGCCTAAATACTCAAACTGACACAAAAACCAGAACAATGATATAAAGTGATAAATAAAGTGATATAAAATGATAGTAAATTAATAAAGACATAAACTAAATGTCACTTCTAACACACACACCTCTTAATGTCGTTTTTCAAAGAGGTACATGATTCATACTTTTTTACATAAGCATGTGATTTGTTGACACAAGATTAGTGAAGAGAGTAATCACAAGTGCACCCAATTTCTTCCAGGTGTCCATGAGTCCTTACACATAATCATGCACCTTAAACAGAGAGGCTCAAGAAAACCATGCTTAGGAAGAATCATCAATGCTCCTAAACAAAATTTTGTCACATCAAATTTCAATCTATAGATAAATACTTTAGGTACTGCTTTACTTGTTTGACCAATTTTTGTCTTTCTGCTAGCATTTCTCTCATATTGTGACAGAATATAGAATACAATATCATACAAAGCTTAAAGCAACTATGCATAAAACATTCAATATGTTGACATACCAGCCAAAACATGGCATGTGTCTAAAATTAGGAGAATAGTAGTAATATTGCAAAAGAAAGGAACAGCTTTAATTTTACAAAATGAAAGAAGAACCACGAAGCATGGGAAGATACGAAAAGGAAAAGATGTGTAGATGACATTTAGATGCAGATGGAGGGATGTATGACAACAATGCTGAAGGTTGCAACAAGGAGGAGATGACGCCTACACAGTTATGAAAGTTTGTTGCTAGTCAGATGAATGAGGACAAACAAAAGAAATAAACATTTAAGTACCTCCAAAGAATAAATGCCGAAGTACCTTCAAAGTTCCTTCTTTTTTATTGGAATCAATGTTCAATTGATCCTCTGTTATTCCAAGAATTCTGGTGTTCTCATCCGATTGAAGGCTTGGAAATTTACTATTCTGCTTTAATTGTGCTTTACTTAACACATCTGTCAGTAATGAGTAGTATTGCTAGGATTATATGAAAGAGATATGGGTTATTACCTTGATATCATAGAATTATTTTTGTAGTCAGCATAACCATAATAGGTAGCATCTTAACAACCAAACCACACATTAGTAAAAGGCAAAATGGAATCATATATGGAATCTTAATATATATATAATATATATATATAATATAATACTATGTAATATAATGCATTAATAATAATGAAATGTACAATAATAAAACTTGACATTAAAGGATGGACTCTCTTGTCATAAATAATGGGCAAGTTAAAAGACTAAAATACATGATTCATGATATGGATCCTTATGCCTCATAGTCTTACAGATAACATTATTCTAAGTCACAACCTTTTCCCTTGAAAACTGTGGGATTTTTTCATGATAGACATGTACAGCTTATCTATGCATTTTACAAACAATAATAAGGACAACATTACCCCAATCATTGCATTTTGCCCCAGCCTGCCTGCTAAAATGCAATAATTGGGGTAATCCTTCAAATGTTTTTAACTTGGCAGGTAAAGTTGACCTTTATGATTAATAATTTGCAACCTGGTTCTCTTATTTTGCCATTTATGTGTCATACATTTTTAAAATGCCTTAATGTTTGTCGTTAAATTCATGGAGAGGGTGACCACTTATACTTTTAACACCTGCCAGTGTTGGTTTACCAAGGAGAAGTTGTTTACATGAACATGAGTTTCTCTTTCTTAAAATGTCATTGCAATATATGTCTGTTTTAATCATGATTACCTTCATGCCAGATATATTTTAATTATTAAGGTATCACCATTTTAAATTGTGTCATTCTCACTTAAACAAGAGATTTGAAAGAGGTATTTAAGATGAAAGCAATTTAACTATTTCATATTCACACTACTTAATTAATTACCTCATACAATATAATATGACATAACAAGAAATAACGTTATAAAGGTAACAATGTATAATACCTGAAAGCAAACCTACTGACTCTTCCATCCAAAGTTTGCAAAACATTAGGATCCAGTGGTATGTTCCTAAATCTATGCCATTGTGTGAATGCAAACGGGCAGAATAATGCATTCTACCACTTTCCAAAAGATGTTACTTTGAGCTTACAAAATTTTAATACCTAGCATATCAAGAAACATACCTTATCTTCCTCAGACGTGGTTTGCCTTGTGTAAACAATATCTTTAATTTCATTTGCAAGCAAACCAAGTGAAATGAATCTTGATTTCACATGTGATAGTTTTTCCTTTACCTAAATTGTGTTAATGAAACCTTGAAATAACATCAAACTAAATCACTGTTTTGCATTAAATAATCTGTCATTTTATGCTAAAGGTTAAAAGACAAAGTAACTTGCAATGTCTTTAATCATATGTTGATTATCTCAAATAAACATATTTCAAGTAGAACCACAAAACTATTAAAATACAATTCATGCAGAATAACCACCAACTCATTTTGTTACAAATCAAAAATTAAAAATGATGATTTCTGTTGTAACAGTGGCACTGTAAACTGTACATCTAAATTTAACAGAAACAAATTTTAATGGGACCCGATGCGCAGTGAAAGTTTGTTGTGATCGAATAGCACTCTAGAAATGTTTGATTTCCTTCTTTATTAACCAACAGCAACAATTATCAACTAACTTAATATAAGTCACAGCAATGTTTTCCTAGCATAAACTACACCAACGATAATATAGACAACCGTCTATTAGCCTAACATACGTCGTACTGACGTCTAGAACAAAGAG
>JANTCA010004887.1:0-13455 GCA_024741275.1 Chironex yamaguchii
CACTTGCGTTCACTCGACACCATGCCTGAGGTTTTACCAAGGACATTGACGAGTTTAGAATAATCTAGAAGTTATTTATCAGTTTTAAGCTCATAATGCTTGAACCTTATCAGACAATTTCCAAACGCTTTGAAATAACTCATTTTAAATAATCTGGATGCATTTTTCTTGCCTTTACAAATGGTCTTGAAAGCACACATTACATGCCTGGTCACTAGTTTGTCTCTGAATGAAACGAGTATTGTAATATGACACGAGTTAAATTTCATGTAATATGCAAAATACTCATTTCGTCTCAATTCGCATTCATTTTATAACACCTTTGAAAGGCGACACCTACACAGGATGCCCACAAGTTTCATTACAAAGACCTTGGGGTGATTTCAATATTGACACTTAAATACTCATTTACGGAAAGAAATTCAAATAGGGCTTTTTGGTTTAAGCAAGTGACCTGCCGATATTTTTTACCAAATCCAAACAAGGATAAAGTAATGCTAATTATTTTAAATACCAGTTTCGTCAAAACAAATAGAAACTTTCAATAACACACCAGCAAAGACATAGTTCACAGTAATTGTCCACTAAATGATAAATGCAAACACTCATGGGACAACTCTTAAAAGTTTCTACACGGGAAATTAGAAAGACTCCATACTTTCTTCCTTACCAAGGAGGCTCAGGTCACTTCACATTACATCATGCTTTGTAAAAACTAAAAGCATAGCTGAGTCTTTTAAATTCAGCTCTCCATATTCATTTAATTAATATACATAAAGTAACTATATAGAGAAAAAATACTAAGTGATCACAAAAGGTAAATTCGTTACTTGGAGTTTTATGCCACGATGACGTTCTTCAGACAAATGAGATTTCAAGTAACTATGCATATACTAATATGTCTATCACATACCATATATACACACATATACATATAAAATATGCACGAGTGTAAAAATAAACTGTAATTCTTAAAAATAATCATTTAAAATGATCATAAGCAAGAATAATCACGTACACAAAGTCCAGCAACATGTTCACGAAACTTCATACCATATTACATATATAATGACCAGCAAAATTTTCAAGTTTAATCACATAAACAGGGCACTACTTTTCCCTTGATTAATCCGCTGATTTGGTAATTCATCCAAATCAAGGGATTTCACAAGGTCCTTGATCCAAGGATCATACCATCACACCAATTGCCATCTGGGTTGTTGCAACTCAAGCAGATGATAACTGAACTGATAGCAGTACAACAGGAAAGATCTTTGATTATTCTTTTCAAATGACTGTATACATTTCCCACCTTCTTACCAGCTTTAATAACAAACACTGATATTCACCTTTTTATCTTAGCAATCCAATATCGCTGCTAAGACTGTGTTTACATTGTTAAACCAGATGACACCTGGTTTGGTGACGTGAGCATGATTTAGTGCATCCAAAGCAGTCAAAACTTTCTTAATTTTATCACTGAAACACCTGTCATTATGCAATGGGACTTCATGTTCCTTGAGGCCTTTAATAAAACTGAAATGTAAGATCTTCTGCTGTTTCTCTTTGACCATGGATGGAATCCTTGGATGTTACCGCAACAGTAGGCCACGGTGACTAGATGTGTAAGACATCATAGTTACCTAAATGTTGTGAAAGATGTCACACAGCCAGTATTAAACTTCCAACTGCTGTCTATTTGACATTCCTTTTACAGATTACCTTACTAGATCGGATCACAATGACCAAGACATGATGAAGCACAGCAAAACTATGAACCTACCAGATGACATTTTATGGTACAAGCCAATTGGCATAGAATTGGGTGCTGCCATCTTTTGAATTCTGATCGAAATCACTTTAAAATGTCTCGCAATAGTGTTGACAAATTTGCAAATCTGTGACTGATACATTTTAACTGAATGAAGCAGTAACCTAATGCAGAATTTACCAAGTATATATATGAGGTTTTGCCCAATTCTTAAAGAGTGTCACAAATCTCATGCCTTATCCCTACTAAACCATTATCTGGTATATGGCTTAAACTGTTCAAGACATATAAATGGTGTTGCACACTTCCGTAAGTTTACAGAGCATGGTCACAAAAATTGTCACACACACAATAACTGCAAAGTGTCTGCCACTGGCACTGCATTTGGCATTTGCCAGTTCTTCCTGAACAGGAAGTTTGATGACCACTATGCACTGATCAATGACAATTCCCTTGCTTACGTTAAAAAACACGAGGGTTCTTTATCATACAGCAGTTTGCACAGTCAGTATGGGAAACAACTTACCAAGAATTAAAATGGGCCTTCCTGAAAGGTAGACCCCCTCTAAATGAAGGATCCGTAAATATGGATCTGCTTTGAGGCATCTTCCAAACATTGGCATTGTTTGATCAGAAAATAACATTCGGCGTGCATCTAAAAACTCAAGACATGGTGTCTTTCTGAGCATCCGACAAAGTGTTTGCCAGCCACGAAAACCAATTTTGGGATTGCAGGAAATATTTAATCTTGTTGCACTCTGATAAAACTCCACCATCTCCAAAATTGCCGTTGCACCCTAAAGGAAAACAACAAAGGGTTAAGCAATATCCAACGCTAATATGTAAACATGACAAACAACACTCTGCAGCATGGGCTTCATGCAACAAAAGCATGTCAGAACAAGGCAGGGGATTTAGGAAGATATTTGGGTGACTGCCAGATGGTCCATAGGAGCAAATATTCCACAAGACTGCCTCATTAAAACAGTGACCAATAAGTGCTACTATAAGAGAAAACATCATTCCTAAACTGCAAATAATATATGGTTGCACAACAATTACTGTAAATTAACTTGTATTCTACTTGAGTTTTACCAATCAAAAGTCACTAATAACTAAGACTGAACACAAACAAATACACTATACACAGTTTAATACCAAACACATTTAACTCAACTCTATCAACTTCCATGAAATAGTTTGGAACAAGGCTGCATGCATTACACTCTACTGCATGATGGAAACACATGAAAATAAGCATAAAAGACAATACAAATCACCATTTACATATAGCAACTTAAATCTCACAAAAAACAAGATACATATACATCGATAATAAACATTACCAGGCCAATGACAACATCAACTCCAGGTTACATAACTTGTGTCATAATAAATGTCTCTGTTTACGCAACCCTGATTCTTCTAAATTCACCAAACACGGGTTATCAAAAAGGTGATGAACATATCTTGATTCAAGACGTATACATTTTGCAAATTAGCTACATTACTTACCTCCTCTTCCAAAGAACAGTTCTCAATATCTAAGTTCTCAAATTGCACTCTTTTGAAAATGGCTTCCAAACTCTCGCATGCTCTGTTATCCAATTTGATTCCTACACAAACAAAAAACAGGAATGTATGGACCATCATTGGAGTCACGGCAGACCATTACTACCATAATTATCTGTCATCATCTGCCAAAAGAGCATGTATATAAGCATTTATTATCAGAATCACCACTAAAATCATCACAATCATTGCCTATTGTCACAATAAATTTCACCCTTCTCTTGTCAAGAGATAGCCACATACATCTAAATGGAAAAATGGACCCCAAGTATTCAGTTCACTACGATAAATTCACTCTTAAATCACAAACACAGTGATACTATTTACCACTATATTCTACGTAAAGTTGTGTAAAAATGTGCAGCCATGGTACAGTGGATTAGACAAAGACCTTGTAAGCAAGTGATTGCAAGTTTGAATCTGCATCCCTGCAAACAAAATACCATTGATGGTAAATAGCAACAGAAGACTACTCTCATAAAGAGGACACTAACCATGATACGGGAATCAGCTAAAGTCAGGAATAGGCATGTTACAAAACAAAAAACATGTTGAAAAGAGTTCATGTACATGAAGCTTGAAGAAAATAAGACTGAAAAGAACAGAGCTGATAAATATGATATAAACCCTGCGCAAAAATATTTCATGAGACCTTTACAGCATACATGCCTTATCACAAAATATTTACAAATAACTAAACACTGCATACATGCTTTCATTGTGAAGAAAAAAAACACAATGAGACACAAATCAAATATTAAATTGCAACAGAACAATGAATGATATTGTCATGGTGTGCACTTGTCATCATTTGTAACCTGAACCTTCCCGACCTTTCAGCAGACGGCACTCTGCCAGACGTTCCCTATATTCTAGACTGTGATGACATTGCCTGTCATCAAATAACAGAAAAGTAAACGTGCGCTCCTGCGTGTATGTAAAGAACTGTCTAGAAGGTTCTATTTCCGAATTTTCTAGACAAGTTTTAAAAGCTATAAAAGCGTTAGTCTTACTACTTGTATTAATCATTTTTTTAGGGTTAATAAACACTGATTTCGAAATCCTGAGTTTGTAATTATTAGACTATCGTCTAAGATACAACAGATATATACATGTATATCAAGGGTAAATCTCTTGTCACTATTTCTTTTCTGCCATTAAAACTCAGCCTTGTTCATGAAAAGTGGAACAGGTAATTCAATAACAAAATTTTAATAAGCATTAAAAATTATTGCCTTGCTTAATAAGGCAAGTATAAATAAAGCCGAATGCAAATTTAGTTCCATTCAAATTAATAACATTCTTTATTTTTAGTAACAGGGCATGCCATAATGAAATGAAAAATAAATGTATATATACCTTTTAAGCTTAATGTTCCACATCTACCTAATGTTGTTGTTCCCAGGTGATTGGAAAGCTCTTCAATTTCCTATGGAATATTAATATTTTTATGAGCTTCAATGTCTGCTACACAAAACCAACTTCCTGAGCATATCCATAGACAATTTACTGGTAATTAAACTAAACATATATACCTAAAGTACAAATGTTATATTTCTTACAGTACTTAAAATTTATATACTACTGATGCAATGAAAACTACTGCTATGATAGCATAAGCAGAGGAATGACTAATGCAGAATTAAATCATAGCTTACCACTCATACACAATGTGGTGTTCATAGTGCAAGTTATCATACTCCCAAAAATTCCACTAGATTAACCATCAACTCTATGTGTAGTAGCATTACACACTATGACATCACAACAATATCTTTGAAATATGTTAAGCAAGTGCTCATAAACCATAAATCACAATGCAATATTGGTCAAAATCAGCATGTTAAAGATTTCGTCAGAGCAAAGTGTCACAGTAAAGTAGCCATCTTGCTGCATCTAAGTGATACTACTACGATAAAATCAAATGTAAATACACAAGAACAACTAATAGATCCAGTTCACGAAAAGAAATGATTGATTTTGACTTCAAGAATAAATATGGCAACTAATAAGATTGACTCTCACTTCCAGAACCATAGATTCTTCCAGACTTCTATTTTTGATACGTGAAAGCCTTTTTACACCAATCACTCACTATCAACAATTAAAGATTGAAAGTCTGACTCTAGCCTAAAAGTACAATTATGGATCTGATTTCACTTCAAATAAACATCATACTAACCTGCAATTGCTTTACTAACTTGTCATTTGCCTTTGTCTTCAGCTTGTCACACAATTCTTTGTATGCTGAGACAACTTCTGCAACTGACTTGGCACACCCTACATGGACAAAAAGATGCAACCAGCTAAGAAGAAAATAATGAAAAGGTTTCATACCAAACTAGAGGTACTCAATAAGCACAAACCTCTCCCAAGCCAATGATAGTTTGTGGGGTTCCCAGTTTCTCAAAACTCAAATAACCAGGAGTAACAGGCATCATCATAACAGGGTTCCCCCTACAATATCCTTGCTAGTTGTGGTTTCTAAAGATATCAAGATAGGTTATTGCAATAGGTGCTATGGTAACTGGGTTATCCCCACAAGGACTTCCTCACAAGCTGTAGTTTGGTAGCTTCAGTATGAAGGTATCAATGCCAAAAATTTCAAAATTGATCTGGAATACTGGTTTTTATACAGATCATCACAAAAACAGGATAAGCTCAAGTCAATCAGGCAACCAATGTATGGTAAAAAACTTGAAAGGATACATTAACAACTTTTTGAGTTATTTTGCAAACTAACGAAAAAAACTAATAAATAAACCTTGGTGAAAAAATAGCTCATTTACAAGGACCGGTCAACCTTAGAGACAATTAAAAATTTATTTTGACTGCAACAACAAGTTGATAATTTAAAGATTACACAAATTTGGAATAGTCCACTGCTTAAGCATCAGATACTGAAATGATTGACATGTGATACTGCAGCTGATAATCAGGACAATAGTAACTCTCAAGGCATTACTGTTGTACACATCCTTAAAAATGACTCCATTTAAATACCATAAATCTTACATTTGAAAGTGTACAATGCTTATCTGCCTACATAAAACATACATATTATCAGTAGGACCATTGAAAGTCATCAACCCATGGGGCAGTGAGATAAATATGGAAATGGTCATAATCGTAATGATTTCATGGGTATGGCATTTTTACACCATTTGTATTGTTTAGTGCCTAAAACATACGTAGTCATTAAATAACAGAAACAATATAGAACTTGTGCAAATTTACAATAACAAAAATCAAATGTTGAATTATGAAGCATTTATGTATATATATAAAATTAACTGCACTGCATCTGTGCTTTCTTTCATTTATGTCTACCCTACAATTTATACAATATTTGCAATATTAATAGATTTGGTCAAGTCAAGATATCAGCATGAGGGATTCCAAGTGTCAATTAGTTATCACTGTTCTTAAGTAACATTTTATCAATCTCGGACCAGTGAAAAATCTCTTGTCCTTTGCAAGTGTTACAGAGTGCCATTATAAGTAGCCTGTATGCATTATCAGTAAACAGGAAAGCTGTTTTAAACCTTTCAGACAACTTTGTATCTTCAGTTAGTGTATCTGGCTTCTGAATTGTAGCACTGAGTGACCAACACTCCTGAATAAAAAGCACAAAGATCAAAGGACACATCCCTTGGGAGTAGTTTCAATAGTTCTTTCAAAGGATGCTGTAGAACAGTTTCTAGTGGCCTGACTAACTTTTAAGACACAGCAAGTTTAACCCAGAGCTGTGTGATCTAGCACTCCCTTTGCAATAATACCGCATGATACCAAGCGGGCACAGTTGTTTCTCGGTCTTCTTCTACTCTTGCTGGCTTTCGTCTTACGCAATGTTTTCAGATGAATTCCACATGAGCTCCCAGCTCCAATCAACTGCCTTATGATTTTAATGCTGCTGATAAACATAACATCAATAATATTGAGATCGTATCCTTGTAATGCTTCAGCAATTAGTTTTGCTTTTTTATGCACATGAATCCAATAATAAAATCTGCACTTTCCATTTACTTGTGCAATCTAATTAGTCTTCATGTCAGAATTGCCTGAATTTTGAATGATATAAAATGCTTGCTTAATTTACTAAAACCTGATCAAAGCTGAACAAATTGATTCTGTGTTAGTTGTCCACCTTATTTGTGAAAAATTTCGCAGTTTCAAAGCATTCTCCACCTTAGTGATAAAGTCCTTAGGCTCAACATATCTAAAAGGGTTTTAAAATTGGTTTACAAACTTACACCTGGAAAAATCAAATTTCATTTTCTTGCATTTAGTAGTCATACAGACCATATCCCTAATAGCCTTAATTTCCATAACACAGTTTTATGACTAGTCATGCCACTTGTTGGGAGATAGAAGATGTTGTGTAGTCACACACTACACTTTATTGTTGATAATATTAAGGGATACCTCATTTTTAATGTACATCTAATTTTTATTGTTGATTAGAAAAGTCAAAAGATTTTTAGGGTTCCTGTATTAATATTTTATTTATTTTAAAAAAACCACTAACAGACAACAAACCATAAATCCATTATTCAGACTTTCAGGCAACAATGGATGGGCTGCAGACAAAACCGGTTCTCATTAATCATACACTGACAGAAACCATCAACCGGGCTTTGCACTATTACTGACAGAATCTTATTCCCATGTCAACACTTAAGATACAAGTTTGGAATGGTTGTTTGGTGAAATGTTTTTGTGTGCAGTACGCATACTGCTTTACCAGCTGACTTTGGTCCCTTTTTGACTACTGAAGGATATGGTTGGTCTCTTTTGTCTAAAGCAGGACTGGTGAATAATATGCATACACAACTTAAAAGCCTGATTATGACTTGTCCCTGTTGTTCCCTTCAGTGACCTTACTGTTAAAGCTGTTACCTAATCCATACTCCCTAAAAGGCTTCAAATCTTGTGATGAACTACAACAGTCCCTCAAGATACATTACAATAATTTATACTATTGTTGCACTTAACAAATACCTAGAGAGCTTGTGCGTCACAAACCATGCAAATTGTTTTCTGGTCTCAGGAGCCATCTGAGATAACATACATGAGACAAGTAGCAGACAAAGAAAGTGAAGGGACAGCACTCATCTATCCAGACAGAGCATAAGTATACATAACTAAGAATAACTAAGAATATATATATATATAGATGATGATGATGATGATCATGATTATGATTATGATGATGGTGATGATGATGGTGATGACAATAATGATGATGATGATGATGATGATCATGATGATGATCATGATGATGAAGACAGTGATCATGATGATCATGATGATCATGATGATCATGATGATAATTGTCCAGGCAGAATACCTGTCATTCATCCTTTATCTCCAACTGAAGCAACTTCAAGCTGTTTAAAATGCTGCTATACCTAATGTTATTGGCTGTATTTCGATGAGTCCTATTGAACACGTTCATCAAGAGTCCAATATCCTGCCACTTAAAAAAACAAAATGATCTATGATGTGCTCAATATTTATTGGTCACATATTCACCATCTCACCTTACCACCACATAACACAACAAAATTATATCGGTCGTCAACTATGCCCAACATTACATTCTTAATATTATACCTCTATAACAGATCATCTTAATGCACCCTTGACTCTAAGACGACATAAATCTGATATTACTGCTCTTCATACCAAAGGTGTTGCTGATGCTATCGCCGGTTATAAACCTAACATAATCCATACCCAACTACTTCTTGTTCAGAAATACATATTCCATGTAAAACCTGCACTACTCTGGGACAACCACATTCTGGCTATAGCACTATGCTGAGCACTTGCGTATATCATTTGGTCAATCTCAAACTGATCGTTGTCCACATTGTAAAGTATTACCACACACAACAAACATTTATTTAATTGTTATGCTAATCTTACCATGTTAATTACCAAATTGTGGATTGAACTGAGGATGTCAACTAGGAATAACAATGATGAGATGATAATGATGATGACCATCATCAGGAGGAGGACTAAGATGAGGATGATGAAGATGGCAATAATGCTTAAATCATTGTGTCGATGACAATGAAAATTCTCAAGATTGTGATTATGATAAGAGGATTTTGTTACCAGCTAGTTAATATCTCACTTAAGTGTATATTAAACTCTATCTAACTTAATTAAAGAAGTTTTCATGTCATGATTTCTCTAAGCTACACTTCAAGAGACTTCTCCAACTACCAGGCCATTCATCTTAGTTTCTAGAATTATATATAGTACAATGCAACAGAGCGAGTCTGCAAGTAAGTAATGTCTAAAGTGATAACACTATGGATGTCTAAAACTTCACTGACACCGTTCTTCAAGAAAATGATCCGCTGACTTGTGGTAAAATACCTCTCTACTACCCTTGAAATTACCAGACAGCATCCTTGTGCTGCCTTTCACAAATGTTCCATCAATCTCACTTCAATGCTTAAAGCCTATTTTACACTAGGTGGAATGTTTTAAAGGAAGCGAAATATTCTGCCCAAGCACATATGCAGAGATAATTGAAATGGTGTTTTGGCAAAATATTTCAGCTGCTGAAAAGTAGAAACCATTTCCTCCACAGAATTATGTGAGATGCAAATGTTGCTCAACCTGTGGTTCAAGACAGGGAGGCACTCTTAAATCTAATACAAGCAGCTGCTGTTGAACAAAAATAGCAGCTAACATTGTCAATGCTACAAACAACTCTAATAAGAACATGTTTATCATTGGTAGCTCCATTCAGGTTTAGAAAACCCCATCTGTTAACAAATCCTTGACTATCTCACACCAATCTTCTTGAGATTTCGGTTCTCTAATGAAATCTTTCAACAGTGGTACATTCCATATTAAAGTTTCAGGGAATATTTTGCTGATATTGGCAGGGCTCATGCAGTAGCTTGCACCAAACAGTGAAAGAAATACTCACTATCTGAACTCTCCTTTGTCTTGGCAGTCTTGATATATTTTTCTACCCAATATTTTGCTAAACAACTTCCGGCTTTTGATTAAACACACACGGTAAAGAATCAAAAGTGAATTTGACTATAGCAGCAACAGTCGTCTTCAGTTTGAAGGCAATGATCTGTTGTCAATTTTGCTCAAACTGGGCCTTCAATATGCACTTAAACCAGGAATGGTCAAACACAAGTTCGGCCTTAGTTAACATGTATTCAAAATCTTTGTTGGTCATTAAACTGCCCTGAAAATTAATATACACTATGTGCTGCAATATCATCACAACATCATCATGAAATCTACATTCCATACAGAAACGTATGCCTACTGCAAAATAAAATTAAGACACGAGGCCTTTTCATATAGAAATTGTCACCACGGCGGTAAATCGCCCACATTGATAAGCTTAGGAGGGCGATTGCTACTCAAGGAATTTTTAATCGCAGACCTCCAAGGTATAGCTGTAATGGCCTCCAAGATATTATTGTATTGGCCTGACCACAATTCCTCAGTATTTGGTTCCAGGATGTGGAAATTTGATTCTTGAAACAAACACGCTGATACAGACAGCGATGGTAGACCAAGCTATTAATAAACTCTGTGATGACACTGACTAAACGATCGATGAACTGCCCACTTTGGCCAAAAGAGTGTCAAAAAAGTTTGGCGGAAGCCTTTTTTTGGTGACAGGCCGTTATCTTTATCACTTCTGTCTTTGTCTAAAATGGATGGCTATAAAGCCTCTGAATACATAAGATCAATAGCATTTACAAGAATAGAGGAATATATTGCCTCCTCACAATCCTAAATGAATGGTTACCAACCCTTACAGTTCTCAATGTACTTGTACTTGCATTTTTTGGCCATGCCACCCTTGCAGGACATCAACCATCTCCATGAATGTGATGCTCTATGAATGTAGCTTTACAACTTCAGTGATTGATTTTCTGTTCATATGAATCTACACATTGGTACGAACCATTCAATCTAATTATTACCTAAACTCAGTGGTGGATAAAGGGGACATTCATTAATTGTCCTCTGTGACTTTTGGCTTAAGCCTCCATCAGTGTCAGATATTATCAAATGAAAAACCGTAATGTCATTGACAAGTACCCACATATCTTGATTACACATCCTCTTGACTACCTTGGCAATCAAACAGTAACTGTAGTAAACAGTGGAACAAAAAATTGGGCAAAAATCAAAACTATTTACTCTCATGAGAATATCAAACACAAAACTAGTTCTTAAAAATGATTCCAAGGAATTGCAATTACAATTACCAAACCTGTATCAGGATGGTACATCAGTTAAAGTCTAAGGGCTATCAGCCTGATCCCTTTTCCTCTTCCCCTTGAATTCAGTTATTCTGCATTATATGTATACGTATATGTAAAATAAGAAAGTTCTTTGCCAAATCTTTTTGTCGTGATGGCACAGAGGCTTAAGTTTTATCCTTTGAGTCTGAGGGTTACCAGTTGGAGCCTGGTCAGCTCCCACTTAGTCCAGCTATTGTGGTAATGCCAAATAAACTATTCTTAACCTTTGCAATAATTCTTCTTCAGGGTTTTCTGATCAAAAATTATTTCAAATATATATATATATATATCTGCCAAGAGCTCAGTTATCCATGTTTATATAATATATATAAACTTCAACAAATGAACACTTTTTAATGTTTTGAATAATTCTTCTTCAGAAAACTGTTCTAACTTGCAAACATGGACCTTTTATAGAACAAAAAAAACAAGTGTTACACATGTTATAAAAACAGAAGATTAATACATAAAAGAAAAGATGTTACTAGAAATTTGACACATTGTTTTAACATGCAAAGCGACATATACCTGACTATTTTAATGATACACAAGGGAACAATTACATGGCCGAAAAAGAAAAGCAGACACAAGTGAGGAAATACCAGAGAAGAACGAAAAAATTAAAATAAATAAGGGAAAGTGTAAATAATAAACATGACAAAATAATTGCATTATAAGATGTAGAAGGCATATAATGAGTAGATAGTAAGTGAGGGGAAATTTTAGCATCCAACGTCTTTGGTATTAAGCCCATCTGCTACCAAACTACCCAACCTATGTTGCCAAAAACTCTATATACCTATCACCAACTATTTTATCTATGATTAGAACCTTGACTCCTCATAACCAGTATGTCCTCCCTCTAAAAAGGTACTAGAATATTCTGCCTGAGGTACACTCTGACCCGCCTAAACTTTCTATTAGTTGTCTTGTAATTGTTATATCTAATACTAAACTTTGTTTTAGTGCTTCCTACATATTGTTGATGACAAAACTTGCACTCTAACATGTAAACTACATTTTTGCAATCAAAATGAAAATGATGGTTAATATAATATTCTCTCTTGCTATTTCTACCCCAAACATTATTACATTCCTCCACAATTTCCCAAACCTGACATCTCCCTTTACTAAACTTACAACAACTTTTCTTAATTTGATCATCAACTCTTCTAATCTTGCTCTAAAATATCTTGATCTAAAACAGACTTAAAAGCCTTTTTTCGTCTGACACTCCTCAGAGTATAAATTGTCAGAAAGGAAAGTATACAAATATGGCAACCTTTTTACAAGAAACATGTATACAAACTAGCCAATCAAAACCAAGAAAGGAAAAAAGAATATTCGGGTAGTCCCTTCAGTCCAATTTTGGCAAATATTTTTGTCGCCTTTCACAAGAAGCATATTTTAAAAGAAAGCAATCAACAGATGCCTGTTTATTTTCACTATGTTGCTGACACTTTTGCCTTCTTTAAAACAGAGCTGGAACGCGACAGGTTTTTCCAAAAACTTAACCAGTTACATCCAGCTTTCAAACTTACGGCTGAAAAACAACAAGACAGTTGATTACCTGTTCTTGATATTTTGGTTGCAAAAACTAAGACTAGCTTGACAACAACTGTTTACCAAAAAGCTACTTTTACTGGCCAGTATATTTGTTGGGATTCTGTCAGAAAAAGAGGAAAGTCAACCTCATCAGAACAATTGCCCATAGAGCACTTTGTATCTGTTCAAAATCTAATTTAAATTCAGAACTAAGGAAAATAAAATCTATTCTTTTGGAACAGGGGTATCCAGAGGATGTTG
>JANTCA010004887.1:13555-30457 GCA_024741275.1 Chironex yamaguchii
TTCAAAATCTAATTTAAATTCAGAACTAAGGAAAATAAAATCTATTCTTTTGGAACAGGGGTATCCAGAGGATGTTGTTTCTAGAATTCTTCGAGAAAAGATCACTCATTTTGCAACCAAAAAATCTTTTGCGCCTCAAAAATGTACTGCATACTTAAAACTTCCAGACAATCTTTCTATCTGCATAGAAACACAGATTATAAAAGCTGTAGTTAAGTTTTTCTCTGCTGTCAATCCCAGCATTGTTTTCACAACTAGGAAGATCTTGACATCCATTCACAAGAATTGTGTACCTATCACACTAAACAGCTTAGTAGTATATGAAATTTTGTGCCAATGTGAAGCTCGTTATGTAGGTGGCACTGCTCAATGATTGGGTGACAGGATTAAACAACATGTTCCAGTCACTGTATGCCAAGCATCAATTCCTCCTAGAGAACAGCCATCTCGTGGTTGCAAAGCAAAAATCACTTCCAAAACACGCAATTCTGACATAGGCCAACAGTTACAGCTAGATTGTCCTTTCATCTAAAAGTACTGGAGTCTGTCTACATAAAAACAAGAAAACCAGTACTCTAGGCAGAAGAGTTCATCCAATAATGTTTTGTTTCTTCATTTTCTCTTTGTTTTTTCCTTTCGTGTTTTTGATTGGCTAGTTTCTATACATGTTTCATATTAAAAAAATGCCATATACATATACATTCCTTTCTGATGTCTGTGTATGTGCATGTCAAGAACTCAATCATCCATGTTTACTAAATATATATAAACTTGAAGAAATAAACACTTTTTAACATATTGAATAATTCTTCTTCAGAAAACCAAGTGTTCTCAAAAACAATTATTCAAAATGCTAAAAAGATTATTTCTTGAATTTTATAGTACACATTATTTATATGTACAGAACATATAAGCACACATACACACTTGACTTATATTCAGATCATTAACACTCGTATTTTTCACAAGAAATTAGCTTTGCTCTGTTTTGAGCTTGTCCTAACAGAACCCACAACATTCTGGACCAGTACTTAAATTTCAAGCAACAACACGCTGTTCGTTTACGAAGGCTCATTACCCGATAAATCTTGACCCTGATTAGGCATGGAGAGAAAAATTCACGGCAAACTCTCGCAAACAAAACGTGCCCACTGTCTACTACAACAAACCTTTGTATTCATATATTTGTAGTAAAGTAGAACGACAACTAGGTTAACTGGTCAAACAACTGTCTGGCAGTGAGACTGCTTGACATATTGTTGGTTAAGTTTAGTTAACAAACTACCATTGCAAGTCATCACCACAACAATCCACTTAGTCGTTTCAAAAACTGCCACTTCTACTGCAATCTACTTAAATAGTTAAGCCTTGATCTTCGAAACCTTTCATTATAAGTTCATAATGAAGTCTATACCGTTATTCAACAACAGAACAGGCACACCACTTTCGACAGGTAATCAATATTATTGTTCATCTCTATGATATGTAGTTTAAACACACTTGACTCCATTCAGTTCAAACAAGTTTTGTATACATTTTCTACTACTCTAGGCAGTAATTTCTAGACGAGTGTAAGTAATTTGAGAAAATTACAAATTGGTGACATAATTCAGCGCTTGTTTTTATCAAAATTATACTTCACTGCGTACGAAAAATTTCGATTGCGAAAGATCCTGGTTTAGGAAGTACATGTCCAGACTACAGACATGTACATTACGTCCTGCAGGGGAATTTGACAAGTAATCGCTGACCACGACCAAGTTCTAGTAAATATTAAACATAAGAATAGAAAACCAAGAATAATAGTGATTTCTCTGCAAATATGAACCCTGTAAAATATCTTTAAAATGACGAAATGCAACACTCTCAACTTACCATCTGCCTAAGCGTCTTACAACAGTATCATGAGTTGATCGCTGTACCAAAATCACACAACATGACACTCGTTTAAAACAATGATGAGTGACAACTGAAAACTCTGCTAGTTTGAAAACCCTAGATGAAAACTCAGATTACTACTCGAGGGTGGACATTTCGTACCATATAATTTTCACACAGTCGACATCGTCAACTCGCTCAGTTGTGGAAAAATATACCACGACATAAATGCCCCAATTGAACAAAAGCAAAACTTCAGACTTGCTATCGTTGAACTCACCGTCCTTCCAAGGATCAATTGGGTCAATTGATAGCGTGACAAGCCTTGAATCGTCTGGAAACGATACCCTCCGTTTTGGAGACTTATCGTCCTCTAAATGTCGACTTTTTAAGCACGAGAAACGCTTTTCAGGTGTACTAGCTGGTGATGGCGATGGTGTTAGTGACATTGAGCTCCTCTCGCTCAAAGATAGACTCACGGAATTTAAACCATTTTCACTATGCGAGTTATCATCCCTATGGTCGTCTGACTCTTCCTGCTTCCCCACAATAACTTCAACAGTGGGTACTACAGTGACTGGAATTCCTGGTGAAGCAAGAGAACTCTCGTCTGACAAGGATGAACTGTTGCCTTCCTGTGGTGGCCGATCTAAAGCCAAATTAACTACGTCGGCTGATAAGACATCCTCGCCGGCCTCCATAGTCTACCACTATAAAATGGTGTTCGTTTTCTAATTTAACAAATTCATTATAATTGATGTCCTGAATTATGCACCTGAACAGCGTATTTTCGAGTAAAAATCAAAATATACAAGACTTTGTGTGACCTGTCGCACCATCTTGCTCCTTCTCCGGCGCCCCTCAAATCGGCTACTCGTGACTGTTTGTTTAATTACAAAGCCAAGTCCGCTGTGCGCTTTGATCCTACACAGGGCATACACTCATTCAATATGGTTGTCAAAAATGATGCAAGTTAAGGTTTGATTCCAATGTGATTAACAAATTTATATACAAAAAAGAATATTGGTTAAACTAGGGTAAAAGATTTAGCTAAAGTAAGAAAAAGTACAATTGTTCGTTACCGTAGCTCAATGGTTCCTAATAAGGGGATGATTATGAAAACAATGTCCATTTAATTCTATCCTTGCCACTCTATTACTGCATTTTTATGCTTTCATTTCTGCATGAAGTGCAAGATTTAACGTCTTTTATCGCTTTATACTTTATACTGAAAACCTTGGTCGTCATAAAGCATAATTACATACATGCCTTCTTAAAGAATTCGTAAGGTACTTCTCAAATATTTCAAAATACAGAATTTGATAATTGAATAATTGCAAGCAAAGGGTTATCCTCAAAACTTTCCATAAAATACTGTTAATATTTTATTTTAATACGAAAGATAAGCATTTGATGTCCCTTTAAACGCCATTATAACGCATTTGACACCCAAATATTAAGACTATAAAAGTTCCGACCAGTAGCGTGGCTATAGCGTGGGATGTATGTGGGGGCAATTGCGCTTCCACTTTTGGCGAAAAGGGGTTCTCAGAATTGCTTTGAAATCAAGGACAAAAGACGTGGTACAGGTAGGTTTAGAATTGTTCCCAGAAATACCGGAAGGTACTTGAAATTTGTGATGACAATTTTTTATTTACTTATAAGTCGGTTTAAAATATTAGTGACAGGAAATATACGGAATGGAGACACTATAAATCAGCTTTACTCTTAATAGGCATGTTATCATTGCCGGCATTGGGAAGAACATTTTACAAAGTAGAGGCTCATATCAGCTCCTGTATAAGATAAGTATTACAAAATTGTCAAATCTTCCATTTCTGCGTTTAGCACTAGCAAGTATGAAGTCAGGGGATGCCTTCTAAGCCAAAATGAAGATGTCAAAATATTTTCCTCCAAATTTCCGTGTTATAGAAGATTGTCACGAAATTTATAAAGTTCCTCATCGCTAGTAGCAGGCATGGTATAGGGGGATGCATTCGAAGCCAGCGTAAAGGACTTGTCCCCAAAATTTTCATATTCGGGAGCCTCAAGACTTCCTTAAAGGTCTTGCCCCACATTTCATTTACCTTGGCCACGCCATTGGTCTCGACATATATTTTCCTACCTCGCCTATCCTGAAAAGAGGACTGTCTACCGAATGATGTGTATAATAGCTTTGAACTTCAAATTCTCGGGCTTCAAAAAACAAGTGTTTAGATGTTATCTCACCTTTTACTACAAACATAAACGAGCATATATTTAGATAAGTTTTGATTGACGGCAAACCATTAACGTTGAATAACGGAACTTAGCAACAAAGAAAATAACACGAGCAGAACGTCAAGTTTTCAAAGTGTATTTGAACGTCAGGCCAGCGGAGAGCCAGCTTGGTCCCTGAAGCTGTAAACAATACGGGTCTGTGTGCGTTTCAAATGTTTAAGAGCTATACAAAATTAAGGTCAAATTTTCCCAACTACTGAAATTATGATAAAATATGATACGAATGAGCGCCCAACAAACGCCTGAAATTGTCTAGCATGCGGAAAATTATTCACGGACTCTTGTCGAGGCCTGGCCTCTGGAAATTTACACCGGCCACCCCGTCATGTCGGTACTTTCGGACGTCTAGTACAAAGGTTGTGATAGAGCAGAAAAGTAGCAGTCTAAGTGCTTGACAACAACTGATATTGCTTTAGATACAAAGCTCCCCTTAGGAAGATGCAGTTTTACTCTCTAATGCAATCCCATGCTGAGCACATAAACCTTTGCGGTTACTAGGCAACATGGTCATAAGCCAACGAGCAAACGTGTGGGTTGTTTTTTGTCAACTTACTGAAACTAAATATAAGAGAGTTAAGCTCACTTTATTATTTTCAATCCCTGTATTTTTACGTACTTTACATTGCTATCTTCTATCATATGCTGGTTTTAACCTTCTTTATTACTAATAATTTAGCCTAGTTTGTTTGCAAGTACGACTTGCTCGGTATTACTTTTTGGATACCACTGTAGCTCGATAATTTAGCATTGGAATGGAAATCCGTTTCCAGCACCTTTAACTCACCCTCCTTCATTTTCCTTATTCGCCTGTAATTTGAGCATCAGTCAATAGAAGTTATCAGTTTTAAGCTGTGGTGTAAATTTCTGGGCAATGACTTCTGGTACCCCATTGGCATATTCCCAGTTATAACACATTTCTTTACGTCGATAGTTTTTCTTATACTGTGAAGAAACTCACTGCTCACCGAAACAAACGTCCTTTATTTTCAATGCAGTAACGATTGTGAAGAATAGCAATACCAAAAAGGTATAGGAAAGCATAAAATTCAGTTACTTTTGGATTTGTTTGCGATTTTTTGTTCTTTCTCTCAACTTACAGGCACTCTTTTTTCTTTACGATAACAGTACTAAGTCATAAATCCATCTGAAAAGCTTATGGGTGAACAAAAGCCCAGGGATTATATCAGGATTTTACGGTATTTCATGACGTTTGCTCTAAAAAGTCTGAGAAACACAACATAAGTCGAGATTTACTAAGACTTCTGATCATCTTCATTGAAATGTGGTCTAATGCATGCTTCTAGGATGCATTTGTAACCAATTTTGAAGAGAAAACAGGGTGATCAAGGGCCGGTTGTATTCGTTGGTCGACACAATAACGCTCAGATGGTATCAGATCTGCTAAAAAAATGTATTAACACGGTTTTCTGTATCAAGATCAAGGGGATAACGTTGCAATTCAGAAAACATCAATTCGAGTAAATTGGACAACATGACCGAGGAAATTTATTTTTGTCTTCCAAATCTCTTTCGAAGATTATCACTTTTACGAACCTGGTAAAGTAATCATATTTAGATTATCAAAAAAGCCTCTGTTGTTCGATTTAACATGGTCTCCCACAGATTAGCATGTACACTTTAATTTGTGATAATAATAATTACAGATCTTGAAGTACATAGTTTGGAGCTTGAATTGCAATCTTTTTATTTTACAGAAATTTTTTTTACACAGGCTAATCTCTGCAAAACGGACACTCAAGTGTCTTCATACAAACATATAAGTACGTAAAATGAGGTTAGAGCGAGATTTAGTGAAATCTTTAGTGAACCTCTAACTAGCGGCCACCTCCCAATAACGGCCACTTGACCTTGGAGCTAAAAGTGAGTGCTATTAGAGTTTCATCAATATGCGTTAACAGTTCTTTTATTGCATCATAGTGACTTAATAGCTAAATCCTTAACATCCGATGCCTTGCAATTTTCCTACAAAATTTTCCTTTTCAGTTTACAATCTGCAAACGTGAATGACACAGATAATTCGGATACAGTGAAGCCCAAGTGACAAATGCAATGTCTGAATATCACTTACAAACAAACATTTTGGAACAGGATGATAAGCAAGTGAACATCGTGTTGTGGTAGGATAGTCGCAATTTTATGTGTTTCTTAGTAAAAGCATTTGGTAATTCTGAGGTACGTTTCCACTTGTCTACCCACTCCTATCATGAAGGCTTCAAGTACAGTTCGTGTTATGATATAATCACCCAAGGTGTACAGTAGCAGCAAGAAAAAGGTATGGTATCCCACCCCATCGCATTTCTTTTAATTACCATCATTTGCAGTTATTTACAAGTATAGAAATGTGTGCGTGGTAGAATTAGGAAAGGAGGCTAACATCAGCCAAATATAAGAAATATTATTCTGTGCACTGAATAGCTGCTGATTTGAATGAAGGTAATCTATTCAACAATCTAACTTAGCACAACAATGCACGGGGTTGAGGAAAGAGGAAGACCTAAGATGATGTTTACCTTAACCTCTTCCTGGACAAATAATCTTAATAGGTTCTATAGTAGCAGTGCAAGGAAGGAGAGTTTTCTCTTTGCTTGTAACAGCTGAAGACATCACGAAAGGCAGTTTTTGGAGATTGAACCAAACTTGCACATAAGTTAAAAATACGAGTGACAGGAAATATAGAAAATGAATGGCATATAAACCTGCTTCACTCTTAATGCGTTTATTATCCTCGCCGTCGTTTTGAAGAAATGAAAAATGTTGAGGCTCATCTCAGATCAAGTATAAGTGCTACAAAATTGATCAATCTGGCATTTTTGCATTTAGCACTGCTAGCTCAACAGCGAGGAAGAATACGCCAACGATCTGAATTCGTTACACGTTGTTGAGTATGGCCAAGTTTGGACATGCACACCTGATTATGTCTGATAATAGTAGTCCGTACAAAGTCAAATGACAGTCTTGCATAGATAAAGAAAACCATTTGGAGCCAGGTACAATGTAGGACTTATGGGAGAGGTCATTTGTCAAGTATCTTCAAAGCAAGTCGACAGTCAACCCTCCTGCTTTGTATCGTTTCTGTTTATGGTGGAGTTAGAGGATGCGGTAGCCTATGGCAGCTGCTCGAGAGCACTTTAGTGTTACGTGCATCATGACCCAAACGCCACCTGTCTAAGACATTGGTCATGGCAACCTGGTCTCTAGGAAACTGTTGTTATGCCACAAAATAAGAAAAAGTATGGATTCGTAAGTCACTGAAAAACACAAAGAATAATATAAACTTCAGAATAAATCCTTGAGAAACACCAGTTTAGATGTACTGTTGCCAGAGGATACATTAAGTACTGTGCAACGGATATTATCATCTCAAATGTCAATAGAGATTCCTTATGCCATAATCTGGTATGCAACTATACTAAGAGTGATATCAATTGCTTTATAAAGTATACAAAGGGATTTCTACTTTTCGATAACACCAAAAAGAATTAGAGGAGAAATGAGAGATTCAAATCCGTCGCTAATGATTGCCAGACATTTAACTACAGATAACGTCATAGGCCCCCATTTACAGTCATCGATGAATCTCAGAGACAAGCTCAGCACTGAGCCTGAAAATTCTTTCATAAAGAACATAACAGATCAAATCATCCCTATTGGTCTTTTCACAGTTGTCAAGTGTTTTTATAATGGAGTTTGCCTCAGTTGTCAAGAGTGTTTATAAAGTTGTAGAGTGAAAGAATAAGTAGACAGGAGAGAGTCATGGTAGGACTTACAAGGTAGAACAGAGTGATTTAGAGAGCAGATTTAAAGTTTGACGTGAGGCATGGTCCTCAAATTAATGGGGATATTAATATCACTAGGAATGATTGTAAGGAATTAATGGGTTTACAAATGACGCTACGACACAGACAAGTTGAAAGTATCGACTTTAAATGTTTTATTGTAATGGGTATGTTTGGGTCAATCTCGTCTAGGAACATTGATGTCATCAAATACAAAAACGTTCGTCATAGAATAAAAGGGAGCTTTTCAATATTACCAGGAATGGAGTTAAGCAAAGCGTTTCTATAGGAGAATGAGTTTGGTGCAGAAAGAAGACGGAATTTATGGAGTAAAGCAAAACTGATCCAGAGAGCAGTTGAATTGTTGAGTTCTTTCTTAAATACGTCGACTGCCATTCGAATACTCTGACACAAAGCTGCACTAGCCGACCTGCATTTTTACAACAAGACTGCCTGTGGTAGTTTGAGACTGTGCTATGGTTACATATGAAATCAAAGCACCAAGGTAACCTTTAACGGCCACGAAGTAGCGCTGGTTGTCTTGCAAAGTTTTAATAGTCTTCCTTCCCTACATGACCCTTCAGAACAGTTTGAACAAGGATTGTTTAATTAAGTTAGAGATAAAGACTATTCCTTCAAAGGTCTTGAAGTAGGGTCACCTGTCTTCCATGGAATTCAAAATACTATTATTTTTGCAAGACATCGACAAAGCGGAGCATGACTAATTATGGTACCTAGATATTCGGGTTACCCCTGCAAGGATCTTAAAGTAGTGTCACATGTGTTCTTATACATTTGTCGCCACAATTTATTTATTTGCTAATTAGTTTATCTGTTAAAAATTTATTGAAGTAAGACGTTCTCCGAGATTGACTATTCCAATTCTCAATGGTCATTCTTACTACAACTGGTGTTTCTCTAGACAAAACAGGTCATCACTTAGATACCTAGACATGTCTTCACTAACGATTAAGTTTCGACCACAGCATTAACATACTTGCAACATTTGAGATAATTCTACGCAGTGTAACTTTTTTTGTAAGCTGGGTTATCGTCCATCTTTAAATCAACAACTGTACTGTCGGAACCAAATAAACCTTAAACTTATCTAGAACTGTAACAGCCATCTGCAGAAAAAATGGTAAACGCTATATTTTGACTTTCGAAAGAGCATTACTTATCGGTTAATTCGTTACTAAATGCAGAACTGAAAGCGCTGTTTAAGTGCTTTACACATCTTATTATTGTTTCATTGCTTACATAGTTATGTGCCCATAATGCCGTTATTATCATATATCATAAACATTTATTCACTTGTTGTTTTCATTTCAGAACAGACTAACTGATGAACAGCTTCGAGGTATGTTATATCCCAGACATTTTTGTTGTTGTTTGCAATCAATACTTCATTCAGATTTGTTTTACAATTTTTGGGTATTTTTGCTGTTGTGAATTTAATAGTGTAAATGGCAGACCACCAAATCATGCCTAGAAACGTGTTATTAATTTTCATTCAAAATAAAGAATACACTTTTTCAGCGATGCTGTCTTAGTCTTTAACCTTATCGTACGCTATCGAGCCCAAAGTCTCGTAGAATTAAATGTCCACTAGGAATCGTTGGGGAAACGTATTTACACGGAATTAATTGCAGATGGTAGTAGTCTGTTAATTATGATACTGAGGATAATTGTACTGATTACCTGCAATTTGTAGTAATGCTTTTTTCTACGCCTACGTATTTGTCTGTCTGTCCGTCTGTCTGTCAGCAACGTAACTCAAAATGTTATGGACTGATTTTGACGAAAATTTCAAGTACTGTGATGTCCAAAACGGGTCTTCGAAGAAGAAATAAGATTTGGGTTGTGGTCCGGGTCATCGTTTGTATCCAGGGATGCTTTGAAAGGTTATTTGTCATTATAAGATAGGGCCAGTAGAGAGTAAGGTCTTGTTGAAGTTGGTAACTGGGTGGGTTGTATGGCCTCAAGTGGCTTTGTTATTACATTTGCTTTATGCCGGCATCGTGGGTTTCGATATCCAGGTATTTCTCTTTATCCTGCCTTGCTTGAAACGAACACCACAGCAACCCATCTTGAGAGTGGGCTATTTCCTGTCTCCTAAAGATAATCATTTTCTAGGAGTGAAGAGGATTTAAATTAACGACCTCAGGATAATAAGACCACTGCAGCTCACGGAGATATTAACGAAATACTCCATGTGAACAAGAGAAGCATAAAAAATACTTGATTTGCACGAAAGTGACCAACGGGTTTATTAAGTGAGTTCAGTAGTGTAGTTGGGTTTTCATGTGTGCGGCAGGGATAAAGAGGTAAAGGGGCAAAACGCTGTGCTCCAGGGAGGTCGCATATCTCGTATTTAGAGCACTTTCTCATGTCAATAAAGTAAGCTTCAGGGTATTAGTTATAAAATTAGAGCCAAAAATTGTAAAGCGACGGCTGCACGTTATACTAATGCACTGAAATATAATATAATACAGTCTGATAAAAAGGTAATGAAATATGCTAAATTAGCATAAACAATAAAGTATAAGCAGCTACGTCAGAGTCGTAAGCTTTTTCTGATGTATATTTTTAGAGACCCTTCTCCCATCGTCAGGATCCGTAAAACACACACTACCCAACACAACCAAGATGTTGTTTCTTGTACAGATGATGACAACAACAACAGAAGGCTGCACTGTATCAAAGAGCAATACCCAATGAAAATTTGAAAACCTAAAAAGAAAAGGTGTTTCAGCACAGAATATTGCAGGCAGGTCAACATGGATATATAAGCTCTCAAGTCGACCGCTATCAGAAGCAGCAGCATCTCTTTTGATTGATGGTATTAATTTTTTGATTGCACCAAAAGCCATCCGTGCATAGGAAATTGTTTCCTAAACAATCTTTTTGTGGTACAAAACTTGAAAATCGCCTTGAAAATTTGCGACATTGCGCTAAAACCATACTTAAAAGCATTTTTCGTATGATACTGCTCAGAGCAAGAAACGTCAGAAAGGAAAGTATATGTTTATGGCAACCTATAGCTTTTAAGTATGTTTTTAGCGCAATGTCGCAAATTTTCAAGGCAAAATTATTTCCATTGTAGAAACAGAAGTATAAGGCTTCACAAAATGTGAAACAGACACAATGATCCTTCTGTTCCCATTATTCTGGCCCACAGTAGGCTTCTGTCTAGGCTGTGGCACTTTGCAAATGCATTGGATGAACAAGTTCCATGCTCATAGTCTTGGATCTATTTAGATTACAATTGCATATAAGAGCTGGGTGCTGTGTTCACTGAATTTGTGACGTAGCTCTGGCAGTAGCATATCCAAAACTCAAAGGTACAGAGAAAGATGGACTTATGGAACAGAGTGTCATGGCAAATACTGAGCACATTCACAATTCAGATGGACAGCCTATAGTACGAGTTCTCTCGACCCGCGCAGGCCACGCCACTGAACGAGTCCGATAGCAGTATGGGTAACGTATCATCTATTTTCTTTCAGAATACAACGATGCCTTTCACCTTTTCGACAGACGAGGACGCGGTGTTCTCATGTCACAAGACATAAAAATGATAGTCCGTAGCCTTGGATTCAATCCAACGGATATTGAACTGGAGAATATGTATCTTAAAATTGACGTGGCAGGTAAGTACAGAATATATACATTTGCTTCTCCTTAATCGATGAGGACGAAGGAAAATGACGGGTAATGTGCTACAAAAGATCGGGACAAGGTTCTTAAGAGGTACTTAAGACCGTTAACACTAGTTGCAAAATCACATTCAGCTGGGTGAAGTACATATGTGTCATGTACTCAGCGAACGTTTTACAGGAAAGTGTTGCCACTAATTAGAAGACGTAGCAATAAATTTGAAGAGGATAAACAAGGGCGTAACGGAGACAATCGAGGCCCTTAGTAATTAAGGTAGACGTGGCGCTTACGTAGGGACCGCGAAGCGAAGCGAGCCCTTCGCTGAAATGCGGTTCACGTTTCGAGACAAATTTCAAAGAATATCACAAACACAGAATGATAGAGTCTAGTGTTGTGTTATGAACAATGGTTAATAAGGAGTCTGGAGATGCGTTAGTATGGCCAACATCAAACAGTACAATAAATTTGTTAGAGTTTTTCTTTTTATTAGGGAAACTTGAACTAAATTATCCAAAACTGCGTTACGCCACAGGGAGCAAAGGATTCACTTGGGACATCTTCAGAGAAATGTACTGAACATAGCATAACGTAATTGTTGAATCATTAGTATAATAGCATGATAAGTTCAAGTCATACCTGTTTCTCTGAGAATTTATATTCGTAAGATTATTTATAGCAAATAGTACTTAGGCTGCCAATAAAGGATGTTATGTCTAAAATTTTTGGACCAAACAAGGCAACTCAGTTTCAATCTACTTTTGAAGACTTTGAAGTCTGATACACTTGAACACTTATAATTCTGTCGTACTTACTCTTGATTGTTGAGCAACAAAATTTGACAGCTGTTCTAATAGAGCCAGAAGATGCACCCTGCATTTTAAGCGAAATCTTCAGCAACAACACACTTGGATAATATTGGCACACTGTACTTTTTGACACATAATAATAACTGAAAATCAAGTAAATATCCAATTTATGTGACCCATACGAAGTATATGCGACGGGTTTTAATCTTTAACCGTATCATCGATAGCACAACAATAACATGTTGTCATCACGGGGAAAATGGGACGAAAAAACCCGATACGGAACTAAAGATGCCCTGTAAATACTAACAACAATTTAGAAGTAGTCACTTAAAGGACATAATAGCAGCAAGAGAAAAGCAACAATAAAGAGCCATGGTCGCCTATTCCCAAGGTCGTCGAAAAATGGCCAGGGCCGCAGAGTTGGTCTTTGTGGGGGCCCGTCCCGGAAATTTAGACCACACCCTTTATACTTGAGCCACACCCTGCTATGAAAATGCCCCTATACAGGATTGAAAATTTAACTTTTAGATGGAAATGCATTTATAAATCTCACTAATTAAATCAAGCTTTTAACAGAAAATAGTAAACTAATGGTTATTGGCATAACAAATCAATAAGGCTAATCAAATCAAGGCTAACTTTATGCCTTATATCTTGCAGGCTCCTCGAGGTCCCGGAGCCCCCATAATTACTCCTGCTACCCCTCTCTCGACGGTGCTGCCTACCCCAGGAGTGGGAATAGCATGAAGAGGAAGACGATGTAATACCTTTGCAAGAACCCTCTGAAGTGGCATTAGGTACTTAAGCTAGAAAGCGGACCACTAAGTCACCTGTCACCATTTGGCGACAATGCCTAGCGTATAATGACTCTTGTGCAGGAATTTATAGACCTTTGACATTCCTCGCATTTTTGATATATTTTTACCTCTTCATATCCAAAATTTCAGAGTTGGTAAGCATGACGCTCAACTGTAATCTGCCATAAATTATTTAGTTTCGAAAACTCAAATTCGCTTAAATTCATATAAATTCCGTTCAACACACACAGCTGCTTCAATATAAATCAATTTTGATATTAACATTTCCAATAATCGCTTGTAAAACCGGGCACAACTCAAGCGCAGTCTAAACATCAAAATTTTCTCCTTTGACGATTCCATAGAGAAATTTTAGTTGGACGTATCATTACCATGGCTAAATAATGTCTTGGCTAAACTATCCTGTAATTTAGGGTGCTTCGTCTTTCCCGCTCATAGGAACAGGGAAAATCGGGTTTGAAGAATTTGTCAACTTGGTAGAAGATATCCGCAAAAAAGATCAAGAAGAGGAATCAAGACTGGAATGTTTTCGGGCATTTGATAAGGACAATAAAGGATACATTCCTGCTCAGGAAATCAAGGATGCACTCATGCACGTCATGGAGAAGTGCACGGACAAGGATAAAGAACTCGCTATCAAGGTATTCCGTCTGGATATCGAAAGAAACGTAAATTATGAAGGTATAGAATTTCTTCAACGTATTAATCTAAGGTATATACAGAACAAGGGAGTACAGACAGTTTATCTTATTCGCGGCTGAAATTGATGTTTGCGCCACGTCTGCAAGATAAATTTGTTCCCCATTCGCATTCTGATTAAACGTAAATCCACTTTGTTTGACTCTCCACTCTAGACCGGCACATAAACGCTATTTGCTATCTATATCAAGTTAGTACTCGTCCCAAAAGAGTTACACGTGTCCAGTTCACAACAAACTTGCCAATTTACATAAAGGGATCGGGAAACTAGGAACGATCCGACCTTTGGAGGTATGGGGATTACTCTCAATCAGTGCTGGGCTAACGTCGTCAGAAGCAGCGTTGACAAAACCACCTACCTAATAACTGCTGCCGTCTTTCCCTTACCATTGATAGCTTGTAATTTCTTCCCTTTAAAGTTAATAGTTTTGTGCTATTAAGCGAGTGGCTACCTCCACTATGAACAGAAGGCAGCAGGTTCATATCCATCTAGCGCTAGTTTTGATAAGTGACTCCTATTGGTTACGACGAAATTTTTAGGAGGCATATATTGGCTAAGCTGGTTGGACTACCCACCCTTGTCCAAACAGTTAATTAAAGCGAACCAGGCCCTTATTTTCCAAAGTGCAACTCGGTTTATACGTAAGTGCAGTATAACTGCAGTATAAATTAGGCTGTCCGTAACATGCCGCTTCTTACGGGGAGACACCCAATAACAAGAGTGGACGACTAGAGTTGAATGACTAATAGTTTTTCCGCCTTTACTAACGAGTTGTTAAAATGACGTTGGATTTGAGTCGCGAGACTTAGGTTCGATGCTCCGGTGGTCTCTATTATGAAGCTCTTTTGAACTCTTTCCCACGTCTTATACTGTTAGCTTTGGTGTTTCTAAACTTGAGCCTAGAGGAACCATGTTTCCTTTAGTATTAATAAATTTCTTTATACAGAGATGACAAAATATAAAAGCTTTTAGCTCCTTGTACATCTAGTTTACATCCTGATAATTTTATATCCCATTTAAACATGTTTTTTTCTTACATGATTTCAGAGTTCCGGGCAATGGTGTCCTTTTCGTCCGATCTAATAGATGAAAAAGTGAGTGAGGAGCAGCCAAAGGAGGAAATGAAAGAGGAGCCAAAGGAGGAAATGAAAGAGGAGCCAAAGGAGGAAACCTGAAGAAGGTTTTCGCAAAAGGACTGACACAACTTCTTTGCCATTACATAGTCAAGCCAGTGGAAACCGAGTTTTCAAACGCAGCCAAAAACAGCAGAGGACAACTTTAGTTCACAGTAAAAACAAGTGACAATGTTATGGGAATTTAATAGCGAACCATTTACTCAAATGAAAAATATTGGGCAGTATCCTCCTTATCGCACAATAGCTGGCATGCGATCTTAGAATGTTTTCCACTGTATATATGACAACCCCTCCAAAATTACTTGGGGAGATTATTTATCATGCTACGCTACAAAGCGCATGTGAGCTGAATACCCCCTTAGTTCAAGGATGCATAGATGTAAAAGCATATTAAAAACAGTCATTATAGTCAACCTAATATGTCAATGATCAATTTATCATGTTGAATGATTACGTAAAATAAAGCACTGTTTATTTAAGCGATTAAGAAAGTTCTTCAAACGATGTACATTGCGAAGGACGGTGAAGGAAACAAGTGACCACAACCAGACAACCAGCTGGCTAACAGGCATTTGACCAAAGGAAAGGGATTAGAACCATAATCTTTATTCTCTTATTGGGATTGAGGCTTCGCAATAGCAAAATTTGCAAGCAGATGTTGCATTTAATTGCAGTTACCGGGTTACACAATTGCATGGTGCCCTTTTCTCGTTGTGGGCATGATGAACAATTTTAAAGTAAGTCGGGAAATCTAAACAGGCATTATAAGAAAACTAAAGCCAACGAAAGTCTTTGAAAAAGAGGCGCCTTGGAACTTTTTGGAAAAGGTGGGGGGCCAGTGCTCCCCAGCTCCTACGTTTATGCATGGACGTGAAGAAATCACTTGCAATACAAATTTTCCAAAGTACGTTTCTGAGGATTCTAGAATTGCCCTACATTTGTGAAAAACGTTCTTCTGCAGCATTTTGTAACTTACATTTTGACCACATAAAATGCTCCTCGTCATGGTTTTTGAGTTTATGGGTATGTTTTAATTAGATCATCTAATAAAAAAAGACTAGACAGGGTTTTATCTGTTCACAACACTTCATTTCACTGCATAATCTATTATGCAAACTGTTACAAAACGAAAATTTGATAGGATGTTTCATCACGAGACTCATAAATCATACCCTTTTGTTCCCCGAAGCATCCTTAGAGTGGCAGTTGGACTCCTGATTTAACTTTATGCGGTATATACTCAAATTGATCATATCATATCTTATTGCTTGGAATGCTTCCTGGGTACCTTAATAAGATTTCCAAATTGTGTCTGCAAAAGACCAAAAACCTCAAACAAGATGGGGAAGAAGGTATGAACACCACAGCATCATGAAGGTGCATAGTGTAAGGAAATGGTGTGTGTGTGTGTGTGTGTACCTCCCTTTATTTTTGTTTGAGGCATCGAGAAGACGTTTCTACAGCGCACTAACAAGAAACTTGTAAATCTAATTTGATGCAAAATCCTCAAAACCTGATTGCAATTTATTGAGAAAATCGCTTATTACTCTTGCACTTGATGGCCATATGGACACCCTGTTATGAAAGACTTCAGTTATATAAATCTTCCAATGCAAAGTCATTGTAGTGATTGGTAATTGTTGACAGTGATTGTAATGCAGAGGTTTAGGATAAAGGCATGCATTCAATTTTTCCAAACAAGCTACTGCCACCAACAATGAACTGTTGATTTGGATTTAATACTGGAGCTTTAATGACTTTACAGGAGCATTTGTGGCATACATGACTCTATATAGTATCACTGATGAACATATTGATGCTTTA
>JANTCA010004888.1:0-10008 GCA_024741275.1 Chironex yamaguchii
TTAAGGAATGATGAAATCGTTTAGACAACAAGGAGAAATAGATTGTGAGAGTCCGAGAAAATGACGCAATATACTTAACTAGAGGATCATTAGTCAGAGTCAAAAACCTTTGCTGATAACAGGAGGAAGACTGATTCTTCTTCGTTTCAGTGACCTACTCTTTTACTGTACTTTTGAATACAGAGATGGCCACATATTTTCACAAGCACAATTTTTTAAAACATTTGCGAAAACGTTAGGCTAATACATGAGGTAGTACTAGTTAATACTCGTGATTGAAGACCGCAGGAATAGCATTAGAACCTTCAGCTTTAGAAGGATCAAGTTTTCCAATAAGAGACAAAACTTTTTAGACATCTGATTGGATAGTAAAAAGACGTTTACCAGTTCTAAACAGAAAGCACAGGAGTTGGTGAGCTGAATCATCATGGGTAGAGCGAAGCAGAAAATTTTGGCAAAAGGTTAATTCTATCCTTAGATCGTAAAAGGACCCCAGGACTATCAATAAGAGATGTAAAGGAAGAGTTCGTTTGGCATCTGATGCTGTTAATGATACAGTTGAAGACACCAGAAGCACCTTTCCGACTAGAAATACAATTACGAGTACGTTGTAAAGATTTAACAATGGTGTTTAGAAATGTACAAAGTTCATAAGTAATAACAAACAAAGCTTTGTATTTTCTGATATTTTTACTGTGGTATAGATGAAACGGTTGCAGCGAACAAGGGCAGCTGCAGACACAAGAGAAAACCATCACCTGGTACTTTTTAGGTGAAGCGAAGGTATCCATGACAACCTGGATCCAGGAGACAAGTTCGGGTGAGACCTAGTAAGTTAAAGGAAGTTCGCTTTGAAACATGCTCACTCGTCAGACAAAACATAATAACAAGAAGGTGCAATTGGGGTTGAAGGACTAACCATCTTTGAAGCATTTCGAGCAATCTGTTTCTGACAAGACGTGAATTTCCTTAGTTTTTACATATCTGTAACGGAGTGTCCAAGTTAGAAATTCTCCCTATATCATTTTCATGTATAAGGTGACACCCATGTCTTCTTCTTTTGCCTTTGGGCCATAAAACTGTGCAAGTGAACATTACAGTAGAGGGTTGGCGAGCTGGTATCGCCGTCTTTGAACTTCTACAATCTATCCCTGCCGAGTGCACGGCAGGGAAGCATTATGTACCACTCTTTTGACTTTGGCATGACTCGGTCATCACTTGAAACTCATAACCTTCCTCATGTAAAGCAAACACTGTACCACTGTACAACTGTTGCCGCAAGAGGGATCGCGTGTTTAAATCACAGTTATGCTGGTGAACTTCTCAGAAGAAATAAACGAAACAGTTATTTGTGCTCACATCACAAAATTTTAGACAGCACTAAATAATTGCTTAACTGGAAATGGAAATTTGAACCTCGAAAGAAACAAAAATAATATTGTAGTCGTCTAAGTCATAGACCTCGGAAAAACTATTTAACTAAACAGGAAAGCTCTGACGTTCCACATGCTGTTTTCGTTTTTTCCTAACTATCATCTTGTTTCGCGATCAGGATTAATTTACTATTGTTTAATTCATTAAAGGGTCTAAGAAGGCTGTGTTTATTCCTAACTTCTTTAGTGTAGTAATTAATTTTGTTTTCTCTACGAATCTTTGTTTGCGATGGGCGGAGGCTACATATTTTAAATGGCCACTTATATATCAATTATGTAGGTTAATATGTCCTTTCTGTCCATTTAATTTTTGACAATTCTATAAACAATCTGGACAAATACCAATTTATTTAAGTTGATATAGAAATGACTAACGTCTTTACTTCTTTTGAAAAATATCCTAATCACTTACCATATTCTGCTAGCTTTCGTTATGGGTTTCTTCTGTCGTCACTAAGATGAGGTGGAATATTCGAGAAGCCAGAACAAATCAAAACTATTATAAACAGTGTGCTATTTAATAACAATTTGATAAATAAAACAGTCAATTTCTGTCATCTTGAAATTGGTTTCATCAACACCCTTTTTCATAAATCTAGTTAAGCCTTAACAAAACATACTGACACCTTTATGTAATGGGACAGATAAATGAAATGTTTCTGAAACCTTTCTGAAAACACATGCAGTTTTCCTTTGATTTAAAGACAATGTGAATTGTTGCTTTGTTTCGTGCATCTTAAAAAACATTTACGCATGGATATTTAAAGTAAGCCTCGTTCGGAAACTTGTTTGCTGGTTCCAGTCAATATTACCTTACAACGACGAACGCAGGTCTCAGAAGGAAAATGGTAGTACTTGTGTATTTGGATTATAGTGTACTGTCCCAGATATTTTCATTAGCATACAGTATGGAAGTCGTCATTTTCTCAAAAAGATCTTTAAGGTATACCTCATCTCTTGTTTTGATAACTTTTGTTTTTTTTCTATACCGTACTTAATTCAAATCCTTATGACTATAGTTCCTAATTGTCATCAAACCACAGCCTCTTTTCCACATGAATAAGCTCACATAGGAGACAATTAGGCAAGCAGATTACAACAAATACCCCGTCCCCTTTGCAAATGGTAATTATTTTTGGAAAACGCATCCACCTGTTCCGCATTTCAAAGTTTTGTCAGCTTTATTTTTTATGAAGATTATATATAGGATGTAAAAAGTTTGAATAAACAATGACAAGGCTTCTATGTTGGTAAACTGAACTATAAAAGCTAACACTAACCTAGCTTAAAATTAAGCTTCTGAGAAGCTATACTACCTTAAATGTACCATATCTATTGCATAAGGCAAGCCATGGATAGTACAAAATAGGAGAACTTATCTATAAATTACAAGGACACTCATTACACTTGACGGATTGCAGTTTTATGCCAATGCTTTAAGAATGGAGAAACTTATTTCTCAAATTTGTTGAGCACCTCATCGCTCAGATCAATCTAGATACTTTTAACTCGTTGGGTGCCAGTGTATATTTTTCATCGTGTCTTCTTCACATTTTCTAAATGACAAATTGGCAGCGGTCTCTGCTGACTTCGATGTTTTACGATTTTGCTACCTGAAAATGGCTTTATATGGCATGCCAGGACATAACTTACTTTATAGGGTATAATGTATCGAAATTAATTAATTTGCTGCTGTGAAAAAGCTTATTTCTATTTCTAAACTTAGCGCCATCAACTACAACTCTTTTTCGCGGTTTATGCATAGCAGTAATTATATTCATATACCAGAATTTCATAGCTCCCTGCTGCTTTAAATGATGGTATGTGATGGTAGAACCTTAGAGGAAGGTGCGCCTAATTATCTCTACCTATCTTGAAATGTTTTTCTTTGAGTGAGTATAAAAATTCTAAGAGCAGAGGGGACAAGGAAGCAGAGGGGACAAGGATGCTACAAATACAGTTAAGTTAGAGGCTCTGACATTAAAGTGTTTAATTTGTATCAAAATAACTATGATATTTAACCAATATGAACATTGTTATTAAAAGCACTTTTGTTGTGCATTAAAAGAAAGAAGAGCAGGTCTTCTTGTGACGCACTTTCTGTTGACTAAACACTTATAAAATTGTTTTAAAAGCATATAGAAGACAGCCAGAGCTCGGCATGCAGTCTTCAGTCGTGTAGTTGACAACCATCGCTTTATATATAGATGTAATCCTGCTCCAACTAGACTCGACTATGTTTTGATATGGCAATATATGACAATACATTCTAATTTTTAAGATTAAATACATTTTTAGTGCCGTGTTTTTGATCAATAATAAACTTTCCTTTCTTTTTGTCTCCAATCAAGCAGCTTCCTTATCAGTCGGTCTTTGGAAACATCTCTGAAATCTACAAACGAGTCAAATATAGCCTCATGTGCCTCAAAGATATTCACGTTTCTCAGACGTTAACGTGCTCGAAACTTTTCTCCAGGACTCCCTCTGTCCATATCCATCAATTTTTGATAATCGTTAACAATACGCAGCAAGTCTAACCGCCTTCAAAATCACAAGGTTATAGTATGAAGACTTTTTCGGATAACTGGGGTCCAGTGGATACGATTTTGCATGCTAGGGGTTGCGATCTTGAATCCCCGTCACAACAAGAAAAAGGTTATTGTCGAGAGAAGATAATGAATTTCCACTACATCCTGGCATTGGGTTTAATCGTGCTTGATAATGAGTATGTTGCCAAAAGAAAGATAAAATATAACCTAGTAATTAATCACGAGAGTCTTGGTTTTCTCATTTCCGTACGTTTTTCCTCGCTACCCTTTCTTTTTGTTATTGTATTCTAACAATTTCTCCTATTTGTGTTGTTTGATTCGAATGAATACATTTGATACTTATTAAGAGCTTGACATTCACCTCGCAGAAGAGAATGGTCTTTGATCATGACGCCATAGGGCTGAATTTAAGGCACTCATTTTTACACACTGGACCCAAAGTAACAAATGTTAACAGAGATTAATTTCTAACTTGCTGTTTTTGTCCTGAGTATGGAGACTTAAAATGAGATTTTGTTCGGCAATTCTAAATTTTTTACAAATTGATTTTTTGACTTCCATTCTGGGAGTTGAAAGTAAGAGCATTTAAATGGGTGTTGAAGATGGATGAAGTGCTATTCACAGGCGCGTATACAAACTGGGGCTGACAAGTCTTGAGCTCCATGCAAATTTTGAATGATTTCTTTCTCGTGTTTAATTAGGAAGTAAAAGAAGTTCTTTGTAATATTTTACGTTTAACACCAGTATTGAGCATCGCATTTAAAGAATTTTGCTCAAGAGTCATGCAAACTATTAATCGACTATAAGAAATTTAAACGTTGGCTTCAACATTATTTTACACAACTATTGTGCTGGTTCCAATTACCCATGCACTAATTTCAATGGTTTTCGGACTGTCTGTCAAAACTGGTCCGCACTTTTCCATCGCTCCTTTTCAAAATTACTTTATTTGGCGGGAGCACGACTTCAGTTTTAAAACCTAGAGGCGAAATAATCGGCTTTTGTTCTCAAGAAGCAATTTTCTGGCGGGAACCCCAGCGATATTTAAAAAATTGCAGCAAACCAATCATTGATGTAGCTGAACAGAGCTTAGTAATGGCGGGAGCCCCATAATTTTTGCAAATATTTTTACGAGGCAATGAACAGTTATCATAAAACCTGTTCTGTGTTCTTGGGCTTGGCCTGTTACAACATGTTAGTTTGGCATGGCCGCCATACTGTCTTCTTGGCGCTGGAAAATTTAAATGCATTGTTTTTAAATGCTTATAGTCATAATCTCCAGAAATAGCAATATTTTAGACTGATCAAAATATTATACCCACTCCATGTTGATAATTGCATATTAGTACTCAGTTAGTAATACTCTTTGATCGATTGTTTGTTGTTCTTTGATCGATGCCAACTTTTTGATAAACTTTATTCATGGCCATCAAGGCCTGGGCATTCCGAGGAACTGGGCATTCTCTTCACGCCAGTGAATATGAAATAAATCTATACCCTCCCCCCCACAACATGTTTATATTTAATTAAATGATAAATAGTAAGTTCAAGGGTGTTTCCTGGTAATCTGAAAAGCGTAACCTTGCAAAGCATCCTGGGGACCACTCCCCCAGAGCCCCAATTTCCAGCCCCATCTTCACTATCCTTAGATCCACGTCTGACAGGACTCGACATAAATTAAACAGTATAATTTTCATTTTCAGAAAACTAGCGGAAAAATTGTGCTTAGAAAGAGAATGTTGGATTAAAAGAGGTTTCAAAGTGTTCTTTGTACTGTTGAGAATGTTATCATACCTGTCTGAAAATTTGAGAATCTTCAAAGCTTCAAACAGAAAATATTTTCCGGGAAAAGAGCTTACAGCTTTTCATTTGTGGAATTATAATGATGTTTGATATCACTTTGTGATATTAAGTGAATCGTATCATAGTAAGAAATTGTTATGGCTTTCATTGTCTTATTAACAGATGTTAAACTGTCGACGGACGGGTAAAAGCCAAACTGTGGTGGTTCCATTAGTTGATATCAAATAATCAAACTAGTTGTCATTGATCGTTTTAGAAATGACTCCAACATTGCGCTTACTGCTAAGCTGCAACCACACTAAAATCGTATTAAGATCCTTTACAGATTTTGAGTTTTCGCACATTGAAATTCAAACATAAATCCAGGTAAAGTTATGATCTCATTATCTTGGAAAGGCAAACATATGCAGTCTATAAGGAAAACAAAACTATAGACTCAATTACTACGATTCAGTTAGCAAACTGAGGCAAAAATTTAAATGGTTTATGACTGATAAAAATTTGATAATGGTTTTATAATGTAAGTCGTTTTGATTAGAATAAAGATTTTCTTCAGTCTTAGTCTTTCAACTTCAAACGTGAATGTAGGAAAATAGTGAATCGATTGTGAAATATGAACAGATTTAAATGCTTTATTACAAATATGGAAGTGATGCAACTCCAGCTAAAGAAATGAAACACCAGCTAACGAGGACTTGTCATGACTTGACATGAGATGTCCATAAAGGTGTTATACAACTGGTATAACATCCAAATAAAAAGTTTATTTGTCTAAAGACTAATGCTGAAGTTTTACATTGCTTTCAAGTATGTGGAAAATAATGCCGCGTTTCTTAAGGCAAATATCGATTAGGAGGAGGCAAAAAATAGGAAACGTAGAGTTGGAAAATATTTCTAAAGCCTAAAACAACGTTGTCATGATTTGAAAAAATCAAGATCGATTGACTCACTTCAAATTAATGGTGGAGTCTTTCGGTTGTAAACTCCTTACCAGCGGTTATTGATAAGCCCTATATATAAGGATGATTTCTGAGAGTTCCAGGGGACTGGGCACGGTGAAAATCACAAAGTTGCTGAAATATACCTTTGCCATTGTTTTCAAGTTGCTACTCTGCCAAAGACACTGCGTTTACCTTGCTACAACCAATACCGACTACACATATTGCTACTTCAGCTTTTCCTTACATAATTACGACTGAATCATGGTGACCTAGAGGGCAAAGTCTTAAGATTGATATTCCCATGTTGTACCCATTGACCTCTGTCGTCGCTATTTTCATTAAACTTCTTCCTTTCAGGTGCAAGTACGAAAACAATATGTAAATTACCAAGTAGAATACAAACTAGACTTAAGACCACGCGAGAGGAAAATCAGCAGCCTAGTTACCTTCTACAAGGATAATTAAGTTACAACATTTGCTTTGTCTTCTGGTACTACTTGTTCCAGGCAGCATCATCTGTTTATTGTTTCATATCTGTGGACTGTTTAGTTCACTACGACTTACTGTATATAGAAACGCAAACAGAGTAAAGGATAAGAAAACAATCTCGCAAACTGCATCCGTGACCCAAATTAGGTTAAAGACAGGTTAGAAGACCACAATAAGAAAACAAACCATAATTCTTCAAGGTCTATTCCACGTGTTGCTAATAATACCATATACATAAAAATGTAATGCTTGATTACAATCTTTTACTCGCTGCTTTAACGAGAACTATGACGAATCCGTGAGACAAATTTGCATCTTGAACCAAAATTACAAGGCATTAGATAGCTTTTTGTATCAGGTAGCATCTACATATCTGATAAAAGTTTTGCTCTGTTGTCGTTGCGATTACATGGTAATGGCTAACTTTTTGTATCTATTTCCAGTTACACGACAAAAGAAATACTTCAAGATCTGTACATTTTTCGAACCAAAACTTCTCCGCACTATGTAGCCTTTTCTTTTGTTTTCCTCTCTGCTGTGTTAATCACAATAGCAACTAGTGTTCGCAAGGAGTTTCCAGAGTAAAAGTGTACGGGATAGCCCTGTTTGCTACGGTACACAGATATCCTAATGTATCGAATCTGTCATTGTGCCACTTTTAAAGAATAGCCCATTTGCACCGGATAGCTAAGGGAATGTGTATAGGATAGCAAGGTACAGTGTAACTGAAAGACCTATTTGGTATAAGAAGCTATCCTGCACAAAAGCTATCCGATACCGTGTAAATCAAGTCTCAGACACAAATCATGAATTAGATCAAACGGAAAGGAAAGCTTTTCTTAAAAATTGGCTAGAAAAGGAAAAGTGCCAAAAAACGAGAACGTGAAGAAAAGGAAAAGTGCCAAAATACGAGAACGTGAAGGCACCGTTCCTTGCATGTGCGTACTTGTATTAACTTTAGGGGCAAAATGATTATTTAGATTGTCGTGTTTGCATTGTACATGACGATATTGTGAAATGCCTGATAAAAAATTGAAACAGAATTTATGGATGTGACTAGTAAGTAAGTGCTGCATGAATGCATATTTTATAAACATCAGATTTGACTTTTGTTGCCTGGTACACTCAGATAGGTCTTATTTGTTATTCCTTAGCTCTATATACATATATTAGTAACTCAAACTCCCAATATGGCGACGTAACTTCCCTCGCTGTCAGACCTTTTGCTGCATTACTGATCACTATTCCGCCCCCTTTTCAAAAAGGAAGTAAAGAACTTAGACCTAAGACATTAGAACCAATTTTAAACTATTCATTATGCTACAAATAACGTGAAAAAATGAATTTTAGATAACAAGTCTTTTCATAACTTATGAAACATCATATATTGCTTGCATCTGACCAAGATAATCTTCGTCATTACTGTATTTGCCTCCATTCGGAATGAGCTCTTCCGGATCTTAACTATACAGTACTATGCCCCTGAAGCTAGAAGGAAGCAAACTTTAAGTATATTGTTCTTTGCACCTTAATCACCTTGCAAATGTGCTGTTTATATTATGCTATGGGCTAGGCAAGGTCAACGCAATGGAGTCCTGAGGGCATGGCATGCCTCATAAATTTTGTATTTGGTAAATGTTGTGAATTGTCTTCATAAATTGCCACTTTTTGGACTTCAAATCCTTCATTTCGTCAGTAGTATGACCTGATGACTATTGTAACTCTAGCTTGTTTACCCCACGTTCGGGAATCAAACTAGATGAATTATTGATAGTCATACTGAACCAAAGACAGCAAACGTCTCATATTTAATAAATAACTTTCTTTTATGCAACTCTTGTGCCAGTAAAGTAATTCCGACTTGACAACAAGACGAAGGTTTTGGTTGGCAAAAGTATAAGATATTGACTGATAAGGGAGAGAGAAGGGATCCATTACAAATCAAGTAAATAAATATGAGTGCAACTTTTCCAAAGAAAAGAGTTAGAGCTAAGATAACTTTTATGTCTACAAAAATTTGGCACGGAATATTTGAAAATCAAGCAACAATCCATATGATTTGAAAAGAATTGAGAAAGAATCATTGGAAACAGAGGAGAAGCTAACCTAATAATACATTATGATGGCTTAACAAAAATAAACGGACATGTTGGAACTTGCCGAATATAAAACAAGCAATATTTGGAAAGCCTGATTACCATTTTAGCTGGGGAACCTAAACACGCTTAGGATGCTTATGTAAAAGGCCACTACAGGCTCTTCTTGAGTTTGCTTTATCAGGGACCTCGGAGTGGTCTGAAAGTGGGGGGATAAAATCGAGCGAACCACCTAAGTGGCTATTTTGACTCTATTTTTGACGTCACGATAACAAAATGGTAATCCCTGCAGCATATTACTAGGGCTCAATGCAGATGCCGCCTTTCAACTTATCTATCATTAGCGAATTCTTTTCAACTCTTTCAAACATTATTTTTTAGTTTTGGAAAAAGTGGGAAGCTATAGCCCCCCAGCTCCCGCGGTGCCTGTTTATCCATTTGTTAGGACCTTTATGTATTGTATTGTTATGCTTGCTTGCACATGTTCCTTGTACAGTGTATACACCAATAGACAGACACCCAATAACAGGGCTAGACGTTCGAGGATGAATGACTAAAAGCCTTTCGACCTTTTCTTTTGAGCCCCTTAGCTCAGTAGGAAAGGCGTCAGATTTGCAGTAGTAAGATCCGGGTTTGATGCCCCAGTTGTCATAATCATATCATTGATTTCTATTACTGTATTGTTATGGGCTATTCA
>JANTCA010004889.1:0-10008 GCA_024741275.1 Chironex yamaguchii
TGTGTACAACGCTGCTACCACTCATCATGGATTTTCTCTTATGATGTGTACAACGCTGCTACCACTCATCATGGATTGTCTCTTATGATGTGCACAACGCTGCTACCAGTCGTCATGGATTTTCTCTTATGATGTGTACAACGCTGCCACCACGCAAAAATCTGACTCCAACATTGAAAAGCTCCAACGGACTCAAAATACTGCCCTCAGGATAGCCAGTGGTTGTCATAAAGTGGCCTCCAAAGAACACCTACACCAAGAAACCAAAATCCTGCCCATTAAAGAACACACCGACCTCCTTGCTGCCCAATACCTGGCTGCATTGCTGCAGCCAGGCCATGCAGCTCACAAAAAAGCCACTCAACAACCCGCCCACATAAGCAAGAAAGCTACACTTCACTCCAAATATCATGAAACAGTTGAAAGCAATCGCAATCCAGACCCCAAACAAGCCCAAAAACACATTCACGCTTATTTCGTTGACAATACTCGGAGTAAATTGGGCCCAACCCCCCTCCTGGACAACATCCTCCGGACATCCACCCATCAGAGAGGCAGGTCACAAGAAAAGCCAGGAATATACTGGGCCAACTCAACTCCAGCTTCAGCTCCTTCACCAAATTTTACCTTCACCATCTGGATCAAACAATAAACAACCGATGTCCCAAATGCAACAGGATGCCACATGACGTCCCTCATCTCTTCAACTGCCCTCAAGACCCCACCAACCTCATCATACAGGACCTCTGGGAGAAACCCGTGGACGTCGCTGGCTTCCTTGGCATCAACCAGCAATAACAACAACAACAGATCTTGCAGCGTCCACTAAGTTGGAAGTTTTAATCTACTGAGCACGTATGATTTTGATTTTAATTTCTGCAACATAATTTAGTTTTTATGTGTTTTAATTACATGACATTTGTTTTCTTCTCCAGAATCTATCAGTTTTGAGGTTAAAAAGCCCGATGTTGTTCCAGTTGTACTGTCTATTCCACCGAGTGACGACTCCAAGGACATCAAAACTACTTGGGACAATTGTGGTTTGTAACCAGAGCTTATTAGTCAACATATTATTTATGTAAAATACAAATACATTAAAGAACATAACTGAGGACTAAGACTTACACATGTTATACAGGCATCATGATATGGACTATACTAAAGATAAACAGATAACGTCTAAATAGCTAGAAGAGGTTAGGATACTAAAAATTATGAACTGAAATAAATATAATATAAGTGATCATCTCAAGTCCAAGGCACAGTCTCTCATGCCGAGCAAAATGGACACAGGAATTAGTGTCTTCGTCTGCTCTATTCATCGGCTTCTATAACTGTTTGTCTGTTCTTAGTGGCACAGTCACAAGGAGCAGGTTTATGTCAAGTCAAAATCAAGTTATCATCTATCATCTAATTTGATCACGATTCCGTTAGGAAGAGGCAGAATGGACTTGGTACATTGTTTTGAATTTGAAACTTTTGCGTACAACATTTGGTTTCCTCGTCAAAGGAATTGTTTCCGGGGTGTACCCCAATCAACATTCTTGTTATTATTACATACTTGTATTTTTCAATTGTATAGCGTTAAATTTTAAATATAGAAATAAATGGACATAGAGAACAACCAATGCATTCACTGATAAATGCATGTCATCACTAACAAAATGCAAATCTAAAAAATCAAATTATTTTGCCTTGAAATGTACATATTTTGTAGCAAGAAGTGATAATAAATAAAAAGCTGAATCATTGTATTAAAACTGCTGAAATTCCAAAGCTCTACTTTTTTATAAGTGCAGGTTATCCTGATAGTCAATTCAAATTTCAATAACTGAGTGGGTCTCATTTAGTAAACTCGGCCAAACATCAGATGTATTAAAAATGCTCCTTGTAAAAATAAGATGTATTTAAAATGCTCTTTGTGAAAATCAGATGTATTTAAAATGCTCCTTGTGAAAATCAGATGTATTTAAAATGCTCCTTATGAAAATGAACTCCACGCAGTCAATGCAATGAAGTTTACATGTCAAAAGTTTAATACTACTAATATTCTCATGGCTTATGGACATATTTTTCTTAGAACTGTGTTGTCACTTGGTGAAAGCTTTAAGCTTTGCGATTTCGAAACTTTTGTCTCCATAATGATATATTTGAATCGTACATTCTTGCTAACAGTTTGATCACATTATCCAAATTAGGGGTGTGTTTATTTAATATGCTTTCAATGTAATATCATGTCAATTTAACAAACCTAGATGTAGTTCTGACATAAATTTATATATATACACGTACATACAAGTAATTTCTTATGCTTACGTGGTATTTCTCACGTATGTTTTGCCCTACGTTGTCTTAGGTGTTTTCAGTGCTCTCTTAAGTAGCACATCATTGTATGCAATTAATACATAGGCATAATTTACATGATTATAGTTTGTTTTTCAGTCTAGCTATTTGCAATACATTTTGAATGACTCGATGATCTATCCTTATAAATCGTGCTCTTTTTATCTTACATTATTAGCAAGTAATAATGACGCAAGAGTAAACCCATGTTATACTGTTTGGTCTTTTCTCGTATATGCGTTGCCATGTTCTTCCATACGAAGAATACTAATTCTTATGACTTCTTATTTAAAAATTATGTTCAAATTTATATCATTATAATAGTAAGTCACTATTATGATTTTTTAATATGACTGTGATATTATTAAGAATTATCGACAGGTCTAGTGATATAAAGTTTTTATTTTACTTTTAGACAACGGTAAAAGAATCCAGCAAGTAATGCCATCGACTCGAGAGTGTGTCTACACGTATCTATCAACACATTGTAAACTTAAGGCCGTACAAGCACGATTTGTGCATCACATTGCGGCCACAGAAAACCCGAAATTCAGTGATGATGACGTAAGAATATTTATTATGCAGAAATATTAAAAAATAAAATTGCGATAATTTGTAGATTAAGGTACAAAATGAACCACAAAGCTATACGCGTCATAATAACATTATATAATATATTTAAACGATATAATGTTAAATATCAATATTCTGTGCAGTAGGAATAAATAGACGACAAGTGTAACATGAAATTTGTAACTTTGCCGCTCTTTAGGAGACGGGAATTGATGCAAGGATGGGTGAATTGTTCTCTCTTTTAAAAAGTTGCATATCATATATTTTGTCATGTTAATTTTATCAGAGATAACATGTTTTTGTTTGTTGCTGTTTGTCAAGAATGCAATTTTTGCTTGATTATTTCAAACGATTCACAAAATATAAAACGTCTTCATTTCATTAAGGTTGGTGACGATGTCAAAGATTGTTACTGTCAAACAGCTCACAAGTGTTTTTGCCAAATCAAAAAATGGTGTCCTGTTGTCAAAGCAAAAGAAGGACAAAAGGAGGACTAAGAATGTTAGATGATGCTAAAGAGGAATACCAACAGATAAACGAAGTTCATTTCACTGATGTTGTGTATTAGTCAGTAGTAATTGCGCATTGTTATTGTTTACGTCGAAGATTTCATAGCGTCGAAGCTTGTTGTTGTTTATATCTGTTTACATCCATTGCATCATCTGCTGTTCTTTGATGTGTAAGCTTGTGTTTATTGTTTGTATTTATTTATTTATTTATTTATTTATTTATTAACTCTTTAGAGGCAATGTTATAACATGATTTCAGCAAACACACATGTACCCTACAATAGTTGTTGATTGCAAATAAATATAAAAGCTAATTGCTATCTTATAAATTACCAATTATTGAAGTAGTTAAGCCTAATTTTCAAAACATTATGGAAGTGGTCAACGATTGTCCTGAATGTCCATGTAATTTGCTGCTTCCAGTGCAAAATTATAAGCTTTGGAACATAAACTGATCGTGTTTTGCGTGAGGAATTTAGACAAGAGGGATTAAACAGTTTTCCATATAATTAAGTGCGAGTAAATACTACCCTCACTGACATTGTCTTTAGTACTGCAGCATGCTCATTGTTAACAGTGTGGGAGGTAAAACGCATCCAGGTTTGACTCCATGATGGATACCAAACAGTTAAGTAATATCACCTCTATTGAACACTTTAAGGCTTCTTGCAGTTCATCTGATGTAATTGAACATATACTATACGGAAAAGAAATATTTAAATTGGGAAGATACAGACATAAGTAAAAAACGAGGCGTGAAGAACGGAAGTTAAACTCCAGCCTTATTGGTGCACTCTTGGCACCTTATAAAAGAGGTAATAATAAATGAGGTAATGAAAAGAGTTAAAACATTAAAATTGTAAGATTATCACGAAGGTATTGTAACGTTTGTGCTCTAAATTCTGTTTGCATAAAAAGACAAACTCAAAACCCTACATCTCCTTCTAATATCCCCGAACTTTGTAATTTATATTTTTCTGATTTTGTTGGCAATTTGCTGCTATAAAGGAGGTTCAAGCCTGTAAAAAAACATATGCAGAATCGAATGCAGAGATCCATGCAAAATGGTAAAGTAAAGAAAATGAACGATTTAGCATGATGTGCATTCTAACATATTAAATTTATTTCATCAAAGTCAATTTACATTTTGTAATTTAAAAGTAAATCTAGTATATAGCAGTGAAATTTTTTAGAAATCATGACTTATTACAATAAGCAATTGTTAAGAATATAAAAATGTACTCTGTAGAGGAGTTGTTTACGTCCATCTGTGCTATATTATTCAAAGAAGATTTACTCATAAAATGTAATACATTTTGCTGATTTAATGCAAGGACAAAGGAATCCACTCTATTTCTCTTGCTTGTTAAGTGACTAGCAACCTACAGCTAACAATAGTACTAAGTGTCCCACTCGTGGCAAAAAGTGGCATTAGCCAATTTTTTACTTTTAGTTTCTGATATTTGCATAACCTATACACCACAGATTATTGAAAAGTAGATACAATAATTGCTTTTGCATTAATGAATTTTCTGCGATCTACCTGCACTACACGGGGGCTGCAGTAGTACCTCTTGGGGCGTGGGACAATTCGGGTAAAAACTGCCGTAAATGATGTTACTGTTGGTTTTACTACTGAACATCAATTGAAAACCTTTAAGAGTCCTTATATCAGATTGAATTCAAATACAAGAGAAGGACCTTGGCAGCCGGTTTAGTAATCCTTAGTTTCTCCATCGTATTGTAAAAGATATGATGTTTAACAACTAAGCAAGGTTTATACTGTACATTTGCGATGTCGGTTTGAGGGCTCTTTTTGGCAAATTTGGTAATAAATTTAAAAATTCTGCAAAAAGGAAGTGTTGTTCAGGAAACATAACAAGAATGCCTAAAACGCCACAAAAACTGCTTAATTACTATCGCAAATCAATGACGATATGAGGCAAAAGTGAACATATGTTGTAACAAAGAACATAAAGAGTGTAATAGCCATTGCTCATGGCAAGGCTTAAATAAAATATAGACAGGTCTATCTCTGTGCACTGATCATTTTCATCATGATCAACATCACCATACGCTTGTACACAAAATATCCTCGGAGGAATCACGTGGTTGTAGCCCACGTACTGCATTTGTATCCCATTATATTTCTTTGTCTCTGTTTCTGTCCTTGTCGCTGTCCCATTCTTAAGCAGATGAAGACAATTGCCTTTAAATATTTGGTTGAGGTCTGAAATCTACCTCTTACACCACCTTTAGATCCAGTAAAGAAGTTCAGACAGGACTCATCTTCATTCATACTTGTCAAATAGAAATTCCAGCAATTACTGCTTGCTGCTGTTATTTGCTAATTAACTAATACATTGATACACGAAATTTTAATGAAAAGTAATGTTCCAAACTCGTTCAGTCCACGAAGAGATTTTTCAAGAAGATCGTCCTGAACGACAGGCGTCAGTAAGAGTATTTTAGTGATTCCTGCATAAAGTGAGAAGATCAGTTGCACACTTGAAAACTCGTACTCATACACTAGACCTAAATCCTCTTATTTTGTTGTGGACTAAACGTACTCCAAAGCAATTACCGGGTGATTAACAAACCATTAAATTTTCTATTGTACGTTTTCGTTCTAGTTGTATACACTCTCTACTACTGAGTATCTTAACATATGCCACTAGTTACCTCTCATTTCACACTTTATTATTCATCCAAATCCGTCATTTTTTTCTAGTTCTTTCCTAGCTCTTTCTTTCTCATAATTTGTTTGTACCTTTTTCTTTCCTTAGTCTGCTTATCTACACAAAATACTCCTAATTTTTTTTATTTTTTATTTTGTGCAATGTTGTCCTGGCTATCTCTCCTTATCTCTTAATTTGGTTGGAGTAGATGAGGGAAGAAACATCATTGTATCCTGACGTGCAAAAAGCATGTTTATGCCTTTCCTCTTTTTGGCTACTAGTTTTTGGCAATACGGTTTGAAAATGAAGCTCAGTAGCTTGTGGATTAGATTAGACTTTTTGTTTCCATCGAGTTTCATCGTTCTTCCATCATTACACTTTGATAAAAGTAAATTCCATTGAGAGGCGAAGCAATCAGGTGTTGAACACTGGAAGATTGTAGTCGCAGACAAGCACACAGGCGACTCTAGTCCATGGGTTACTTCTCATTTAGATTGAGGTGAGAGCGGGATTCGGCAGCCATCCGAGTGTCTGAGCAGACCTTTCTAGATTCCACACTACCCACCCTTTAGTGGGGAAAGGGCTAGAAAAGGTGCCCCAAACGTTGTCTTTCTCACCTACCTTGGCTGGCTTATGATGGTCGGCTGGGCTCCTAATTACGCTGTCGAAACAACAAGAAGGAACGTAAAGCCAATGCTTCAGTAACTCCCCTTATCGTGGGATCCTCGAATGTCAGAAACTTACAAGTTAACTCCACTGCTGCAAACCCGGAGAGAAGATTTGTTCCGCTAGCTAGAGAGTTAGGAAGATACCGAGTGGACATTGCCGCTTTCTTGGAAATCCGCTTGTTGGATACTAGGCAACTTAGCGAGGCTAGTGGTGGTACACATTTTTCTGGAACGGTCACAGCAGTGATCAGAGATGTAAACCAGGAATGAGCTTTGCAATAAAAAATCACCTTCTGCAAAAACTCATTACACTTCCAAGAGCAGTGAGTGATCGGTTGATGACATTTCAATTGGCTCTGAAAGGGGCTCAGACAGTCACTCTCATCAGCTCTCATGCACCCACTATGACCAACACCGATGAGATCAAAGATAAATTCAACGAGGATTTACTTGATGCTGTGCCCACACAGACAAGCTGCTAGATCTAGGGGACTTTAATACACGCGTGAACCATGACAATACTGCTTGGAGTAGTTTCATTGGGAACCAAGGCATTGGCAAGTGTAACAGCAACGGCCTTCTTCTCAGAACCTATGCCATGCCTTGCTATAACAAACACCATCCTCCGGCTACCCACACGAAAATAGACCTCATAGATGCATCCCTGATCAGGTCATTGGCATCTCGTAGATTATGTTATTACTAGTCAAAGGGACATGCAAGATTTCAGGATAACCGGTGCAATGTGCGAGGAAGAATGCTGGACTGGCCACAGGTTGATGATTTCCAAGCTCAACCTCTCTGTTAAACCAAATTGTCGTTCCCAGTCAATGAAATCAGCCAAGCGTTTGAATATTAGAAAGCTACTTACTAGTTCTATCGCAGAGTAATTATCTTCCAAGCTCAACACATGCGGGACACCTCGCCCTGTAAACAAGTAGAAGTACTGTGGACCACCTTCGAAGAAGCCGATTACACCACCAGCCTTGAGACCCTTGGTCCTACTACCAGAAAGCAGCGGGACTGGTTTGATGAAAACAACGAGGAAATCCTAACACTTCTTAAACAAGGCTAACGAAGAAAGCTGTGTTTCAAAATATGCGAAGGAAAGTGCAGCAGAAGATTCGTGCTTTACAAGATGCCTTGTTTAGATCAAAAGCTCGCGGTTCACAGATAGCAATAACTATAGGCTGTTCTTCAGCTTTGTCAACTATATGGACCTATGAGCAACGGATCACCTCCTCCTCTTCTGAGCACAAAGGGATCGTATTACAGAGAAAGCCAAATTACTGAACAGGTGGGCAGAGTACTTCCAATCATTACTAAACAGAACTTCCCAAATAAGCGATGAAGCCATTCAATGCCTTCAGCAGTTCAAGACCAATCATGAGATGGACCTCTTACTTAAGGATCAAGAAGTCAAAAATGCCATTGACCAGCTATAATGTGGCAAAGCACCAGGTGCCAATGCTATCCCAGCTGAAGTGTTCAAGTTAGCAGGGCATGCCTTGCTTAATAAACTCACATCACTCTTTCAGATATTCTGGACGAAAGACCAACTCCCTCAATAGCTGAAAGATTCTTCGATAATCCACCTCTACAAACGAAAAGGGCATCACCGTGCCTGCGATAATCACAGGGGCATCTCTCTTATCTCAATTGCAGGGAAAATCCTTGCTCGGGTTTTATTAAACAAGACTCGGCTGGAAAAAGGTCTCCTGCCAGAGGGTGAGTGTGGCTTTAGGAAGAACAGAGGCAAAGTGGACATGATCTTTGCAGACCGTCAGCTTCATCAAAAATTCCAGGAACAGAACGGACAGCTGTAGATAACGTTCATAGACCTGACCAAAGCTTTCGACAAGGTCAACCGGAAAATTATGATAAAATTCATCACCATGACCTGGGAATTTCACGATAGCATGATGGCTCATATTTTTGATGATGGCAAAACCTCCGATGCTTTCCTTGTCTGTAATCTCAAATAGGGATGTGTGCTAGCTCCCAGCTTGTTCAGCATGATGTTCTCTGTCACGCTCCCGGGTGCTTTTCATGACTGGAATGAGTGAATCAACATCCACTATAGAATGGATGGTGGCGTGTTCAACCTTCTGAGTCTAAAGGCACGAACAAAAGTGAGAACGTTTGTTCTCCATGAATTCCTATCTGTCGACGACTGTGCATTAAATGCGTGCTCCGAGAAGCGCAGAAAATACAGCGCAGAATGAGTAGGTTTTAGAGTGCAGGGAACACCTTTGGCTTGACCATCAGCACCAAGAAGACAGAGGTGATACATCAGTCGGTATCAGTTAGCCCTCAGAAAGACCCTATAATCATTGTCGATGATCAAAGACTCCCCACAACAGAAACATTTACCTACTTGGGGAGCACCCTATCTAAACACATATACAGATATCGGAAACAGAATATCAAAAGCCAGCTGTAGTTTTGGAAGACTGCACAAAAACGTTTGGAAGAGAAGAGGTATCAGTACTTAACTGAAAGTCGATCCCACCGTTGTCCTCCCTTCATTACAGTATCGTTGTGAGACGCAGGTAGTGTATGCTAGATATACGTGCAAGTGGAACCAATTCCATCTCACGTGCTTGCTAAAAATCGTCAAAGTCAGATAGCAGGAGACAATTACTGACACGGAAATTCTCCAAGAAACAGAAATGTCTTCAATACACAACTTGCTACAAAAACATCAGGTGCGCTGGGCTGGACATTTTATTCATACCAACGATGACCGCATTCCCAAACAGCATCTCTTGGGTAAACTCTCAATAGGCAAACAATCCCGTGGTGGGCAGCGAAAGGGCCTCAAACACACCCTAAAGATTTGCCTCTCATCACTTGGAGTTGTTTCCATGACAAGGGAAACCCAGGCCTCCAATCACCTCTAAAGGGTGCCAGGCTTGCCAAAGAGAGGCATTCTTAGGATGCTACGAGGAAGTGATCCCTTCTTCAAGAGAGCAACTAATCCACATGTGGATGCCCCAGTGCAAGCAACTTATGTATGTATTTATGCATGTATGTATGTATGTATGTATCCATGTATGTATGCATGTATTTATGTATGTATGTATGTATGTATGTATGAATGTATGTATGTATGTATGTATGTATGTATGTATTTATGTATGTATGTATGTATGTATGTATGTATGTAAGTATGTATTTATGTATTTATGTATGTATGTATGTATTTATGTATGTTTGTATGTATTTATGTATGTA
>JANTCA010004890.1:0-10007 GCA_024741275.1 Chironex yamaguchii
CCATCGCTGGAACTTAGCTGACTTTCTACCATCTCCATACGCTTTCACAGAGTTGGTGAATGACAAATGATCGGTTTCAATAGTAAAGTAACGTCCCAGTAAGAATTTTTCCCACTTCTTGCAGAAATATAGAATTGCTAACAGTTTGCGTTCATTCGTTGCATAACGTCGTTCTTGGTCTGTCAAGGTACGTGACCCGAAAGCGATTGGTACTTCTCTTCCATTCTGGACTTGAGATAATGCAGCACCCAGGCCTACGCTAGAGGCGTCTGTAGTGAGAATAGTTGGGTACTGCAGGTCGAACAGTGCGAGGCTCAGATTAGATGTGGCCAAGCTCTTCAATCGATTGAAAGCAGCTTGACAATTATCAGTCCAGATGAATTCAGCGTCTTTGCGCGTCAATGCATGGAGTGGTTTGGAGACATTGGCAAGATCGGGCTGATACTGGCTGTGAAAATTGATAATACCCAAAAATGTACGTTGTACTTCAGTTACGGCAGTGGTTACAATAAAATTCTGAATTGGTGCTAAGTTATCAGGGGACGGTTCCTGCTTACCATGAGAGATAACTTGCCCAAGAAACAGTACCTTGTCGGTAGCGAAATGACACTTGTTCAGGTTCAACCGTAAATTGGCAGTTGTCAATGGATGCAGAACGTCTCCCATAATTCGATCATGGTTGGCTGTGGTTTCTGCATGAACTATCAAGTCGTCCATGTAACATTCGGCACCATCCAGATCAAACATAAGCTCGGTTATGAACTTCTGAGCTAATGCACCAGCAGCAGTCAATCCCATGGGCAATCTGCAATACTAATAAATGCCCCATGGTGTGATCATCACAGTCAATGGTCGCGAATCGCGATGCAGTTTGAAGTTGTAAGAGTACTTGGACAGATCCAATGTAGAAAATACACGAGACTTCGATAGCTTTTGATGTAGTTCATCAATATTAGGTAAAGGATACTGTAAAGGTGTGACATGTTTATTCAATGGTCGAAAATCCATAGTTACACGTACAGAGCCATCAGGCTTATCTACGGTAACCATACCTAACAGCGAGTTAGTATGGTCAATTGGCTCCAAAATACCTTGTGCAACCATTTCGGTGAGTGCTTTGTAAGTGCCTGTACGACGGGCAAATGGGATGGTTCGGGCTTTACATTTGACCGGGCGAGCGTTGGGTGTCAAATGAATATCATGGCACACTCCTGGAACCAGGCCAATGCTGTTCTCGGCCAGGATAGGAAAATCAGTTTTGACCCACTGTACCTACGTGTTTTGTGCCGAAGTTTGGTGACCAGAGTTTTTATTGTTTTGGGCAGTCACTGGATACCGTATCATGGTGATTTTCATCCTTGCTGCTCGTACAGTGACACACTGGCACAGTTGTGGGGGAGGCACATGGGTCATAAATATCTGGACTGGTGTGGCCAAATCTCTGCAGGACACTTTATTGATGGTCAGCATTAACAACTTGAGGGGTATGATAAAATCAACTCCAAGTACAGAAGGGCAACCAGTTGGCAATACATAAACGGTTCCAGATGCGAAGTGTGAGCCGTTCCAGATTTGGGCATTAATCTTCTGTTTAATCCCATGAATTGGTGTGCCACCAAAATTTTGGAATTGTTGATTAGTGACTTCACAGCATGTGTTTTGGAATACAGTTTGGGCGACTTTGGGGGTCACCCCAGTGTAGTCTCTTTGTGTATCAACATTAAACTGCATGTGTCCATTGGCATTCGATGCATGGACTCATAGAGAAAAGCAAAAAGCATTTGAATTCATTGTTGTGGCACCGATTTGTAAAGCACCAATTTTCTTGCCACCACAACATGCTTCGAAATGTCCCACAATGTTGCACTTTCCACATTTGTTGCACACGGCTGGACAGTCGACTGAATGATGTTTATGCACAGCATTTTCTTCGCTGCATCCCCAACACTTGAAGGGTTTCTTTTCAGTCGATTTTTCTTTCGGTTCTTTCTTTTCGGACGCTTTTCCATCAGGCATCGATTGTCGAGTTTGCTGGCGACCTTTTGCACTGCCTCCTCTCCCCCCATGAATGGGTGCACGACCACATCTTCTCTGGCCTGTGTGACCGCAAAAAGAACCTCTGCCATGGGCTTGAGAAGGAAAACAGGTTGCAGCAATCTTGGCAGATGGGTTGGCGATGGTAGCAAGACACCGTTTGGCCAGTTCAGCAGCCTCTAGGATTTTAACAAATTCATCCAGGTTAGGCCAGTCTTTTTCAAGCAAGTCTTCTTGTTTTGTGCTGTTGTTAGTGCCAAGAACAAGGGCGAGGGCACTAAAATCGTCTTCAGACAGTCTGGCGAACTCAGCTCCATCTTTAGTATCATTGATTTGTTGCAGAAAATCTTGAACAGATTCGCGCTCATGTTGCTGTAATGTGTGAAAAGCAACGTCCTTTTGCACCAGCGATGATTTGTTTGTAAAAATATGCTTGCATTGATCCAACATCTGAACATGTGTGAACGTGGAATAATCATCGCTTAGGCCAGATTGCACGGCAAATATGGCTAACCCGGCCAGGCCAAGGGAAAAGGCCAGCCAATTATTTTTGCAACAATCGGCATTTGGTCTGGTTGGTGGACATTGATTAATCCATACGTTGAATCGCCAAATGAAATTAGGCCATGTCGTGGGGCAGGGTGCAGACTCATCCTCCCAAAATGGCTGTGGGCTGCCGGGCGGTCTGGAGGGCAAAACATTCTGTTGTCATGCAGTAAAAGCAGCGGCAACGGCTTCCGCCTGCTGTTGAGCTCCTTGTTGGGCAACATTGGCCATCGCTTGGGAGAACTGCTGGATGAGCTGAGTTAGGTCGACTGGATTTCCTTGAGCATCAAAGAATTTGGCCATAATAGCAGCACAGTTTCCACATCCAAAATAAGCAAAATAGGTGATGGAGGAGTTCGAATCTGGAGAGTGCTGATAAGAACACTGCAAACCAGTAAACCCTTAGAAAGTTGAAATTCACATCCTCAAAAAACGTTGCAGAAAAACGAAAGCATTACCTTACTCAATCCAACATGGGAAATACTTTGGATGTCGGAGTTGTGTCTATCATGCGAAGCAATGTTGATTATGAATAAATCCTAAATCAACTGTACAGCTCCAGCTCATACAAGACAAGGTGTCATTAAACATTCTACCCAGCTGTTTTCCTACGTTGTACAGCTGCTTGATTGTCCAAGCCCTGTCTGTCTAAATCTCGTATTACACTCGGCAATCCCATCCTCGTTGCCAATATTCTAGCGTGCACGATAACCAGAATAAAATCTTGCCTTGATTTATTCCTCTGACACATCAACTAGAATACAGTCGTTTTTTATCACACGACATCGGTTATCTAACAACAGAATTTTAACAAGGTTCCAGACAAAATGTAACAATTACTAGAAATGTTACATGTAACCAGCCAAAGTAACACTGGCATGTCGCAAAAGACGTAAATGATGCTAATCGTCAAATCATCACAGCTTGCGGGCCACATGAGGAAACAGTAGAGGGAGTTCACTCCTGTCCATCGTGGGGAAGGTTATTGCGAAAGTAATCCTACCAAGACTGAATACACACATAGTTGACAATGTCTGCCCAGAGACTCGGTGCAGCTTCTTAAAAGAATGCGGAACCACTGACATGGTCTTTGTGGCCAGACAACTACCACACGAGAAATGTATGGAGCAACACAAGAATTTCTGTTTGGCATTCATCAGCCTAACAAAGGCCTTTGATAAGGTCAACAGAGAGATGTTGTGGCTGATACTGCAGAAGTTTGGGTGTCCCCCAAAATTCACTGCCATGGCCAGGGCTTTTCATGATGGCATGAAAGCCAGTGTTGTAGTAAGTGGTGAAGACATTCCATAGTTTGATGTCAAGCTCAGAGTGAAGCAAGGATGTGTGATAGCTCCAGTGCTATTTAACATCTACCTTGCTGCAACCACCATCCTCTTCCAGGAGAGATTCCCAAAAGGTCAAAGTTTGGGTCATAAACAAAAGTAGCCTGTGAATATCGACAAACGTCGAAGTGTACAAGGCCATCTGCATGAGCATCCTTCTGTGCGGGACAGAAACCATCACCCTATACTGGACATGTGAAACTCCCGGAGGCCTTCCATATGCAATGTCTCAAAAAGATCCTTGGTCTCATGTGTTGTGACCGTGTACAGCACACAGATATCCTTGCAGTTGCTAACCTCCCATCCATCGAGGGTGCACTACTTAGAAGGCAGTTGCACCAGTTGGGTCATGTGATAAGGATGCCCCCAACCCGCCTGCCCAGGTATGTCCGGTACAGTCAGCTGTCTCAGGAGGTGCCCCTAAGAAGAGATTTAAGGATCAGATAAAGAAATCACTGAAGCAGTTCAATATCAATCCCGACCATCTGGAGAATATGGCTGCAAACAGAGACAGTTGGCGCACAGCCTGTCATGAGGGTGTTTTGGACTTTGAGACAGAACGTGCCCGCATGAGGATTGCAGCCGCCAACAACATGCGAGAGCCTCACGGGTTACCTTTATCTGCACCACCCTTCCCATGCCCAATATGAGGTCGTGTGCTGCTCCCGTATAGGGTAGCACAGCCACCAAAGTACCCATACATAGAAACGGGACTATGTCAACAGAGGACATCCGTCTTCATTGATAACGATGGATATCCAGAAGAACACAATTTTTAAAAGGAGCGCCAACAGTTTTTGTTTCATGTTGTATGCCCTAAACGCCTTCTCGCAGTGTTAGATTTTATGCCGGGACCACTGCAACGTAAAACTTGAGACTAATCAAAACTTGACTTCTGTTCGATTTTGGTCATCCGACGTCAAATTTCAAAATTGACGATATTTGTTTGAAATAACTCTCTTCTCATTATGTATTTTTGTATTTCTCTTACTGTAAGACGTTACACTTGTTTCAGACTGTGGTCACATAATCTTAACGAAAATTGTATTGTCAAGTGAGGCAGGTTAGTGCAAATTTAACTTCGAAACTTATTACTCCCTACTCGAGAAGTCTTTGAGAAATCAAAATCACATTGTACTTACCAAATTTAATGGAGAACCCAAAGCTGTTCTTCCTTTTGCAATATCATGAATGGTTCAGAAAATATTAACATTTCGTGGGGCATGGTACGAAAATTGGCTTAAACAGCCTTGACTCCCATTGTGTAACAGTTGTAAGAGGTTGAGTAAAATAGCTGTAATCTATTGTGGACATTTATTTTATTGCCAATGAATCCGCAGAATGTTTTGCTAATTAATTGATTGGGATCTTTTCAAACAGTAAAAAGCTAATAGAAACTAACACAATGAGATCGGCCAAAGTATAAGTCATCTGCAACAATTTCCTGTCTTCAAGGCACTGCCCCCTGCCCCCTAAGAAAAGGGCAAGTGGGCCGGAGCCTCCTAAGAAAAGGGCAAGGGGGCAGCTGCCCCTCTTCTCCTTCAGTGTAGACGCCCACTGTGTCTGCTTTTATTTAACTAATAGCTGGTATGATCCCAGACCTGTTACAGTACAAATCAGGTTACAGACTGACTCGTATTTCACCCAACTTTAAGAGTGAATTACTACGGCGATGATTATATGTCTAACCTTGAACGGGCTCGGTAAGTGTTCTTCAGTAGCTTAATGTAAGGGATGTTTTGATGCTAAATAAAGTGACCTACCTTGCTGGTGGATGAGACATTTGTGTGCCCCGTATCCCTTGCGCACTCCGGATCAACCCTGGCTGACGAGTGTGCGTCTGCATAGGTTGAGTTAACCATCGCAACCAATGCCACGCTTAGATTTACACGTAAAGCGTAAACTACAGCAAAGCCCAAATGAGCTAAAACAGCCATAGCATACCTAGCTGGGATACTCATACAGGACTTCATCTTAAAAACAAAACGTTGTGGCTATTTTGGCCAAACTCCGCCGATTGTCCTGATATCAATGTATCCTTCGGAAGATTCAAGATATCTTAGCTGATGGACGTGATGTGTGTCATATGAGACAACAAGCTACTTGTCAAACGCCGGAAATTAGCCTGCCACGAAAACAATCATTTTCTTCCAAAAACATGTTTCCGTCAATAGCATTGGTTACCGCCATCGTAATCCTCTACATGACATCATTATCAGACCATTGCGTAACACACAGGAAATTATCATTGATTCCTCCAAAAATACGAATAAACATCTTAAGCATAACAAAAACTTTACTTCGTGTAATTATATAAATAAACACAATCTGATTTTTTCACGAAATTATGATAACGATAAACGGCCAGGGCGAAACTCGGGTGACTCGGGCAATTTTTAAAGAAAGTGTCAATTATGGAAAGCGATGGTTCTTACCATTAATAGATTAGTAAATGATATTTTCTGTGGGATTAAAATTTAAATTTAGTGCAAAGTAGGATCGCTTGAGTTTTCGCCCTGGCCAACGATAAACTCTATTAACCCTGTATCGCTGTATGGAGTGGAGTCTTTTGATTTACGGGAATATAAAACGAAGCTCCCAAAATAACACTACAAGCATTGTATATCACTGTTTGTATAATAAGAATGTAACATTTACACACTGTGAATGTATGTAAACAGCGTGAATATCTGCAATCTCACTCTACCATGCGATTCAGTTATCTAAAACTATATTATGGTCATACATTAACTATCAACTTTTGGTGCTTGTTACATGAAGTTTGCATTCACCAAGTAATATGTGGATAAAAATTGCAGCCATTTGATGCTGATGGTGCTCGAAGGCTACAGGGTGAGTACGATCCGTTAATTTTCCATCTAATGTCTATAATCATTTACATTGGTGAATGTGTATAGTAATAGCTCTGAGTGATTGACCAGTATAATTAAACATTTGAATATTCGAGAAGCTGACAAGGCCGTTAAGTCATGTGGACGGGGGTATGTGGACATGGTCGTGTTCTCATTCAACACTTGGACAAAATGTATAGGTTATCGTTGTTTAAACCTACTCTGTGGGTCAAAAGGTACATCGTCCCTCTATCATTTCGTGTAATGAAATGTGCTGCTTACCTTGGTTTTTCATCACGTGGCAGCTGAGTTGGTATAGTAAAGACGACTAAGCAGTTGCTTAGTATCACTTCCAGCGTTTTACGAAGTCGAAACAAAGTAGTGGTACTAAGACCAAGGTTTATGTATCTGATGTGAATTCGCATTATAGTAATGCTAGTAAATATGTAGGGAATGGGTACCTTCGCATAGAAAGAACGCGCAGATGGACAAATTGAAAATAGCAGTGGTGATGTTAATATCCTGAAGCTAAGAGAGAAAAAGAACATTGATGTAAATTTGAAAGGGCTGACACCAAGAGCCATAAATTAGCTTAATGCTGCTGGACACCCAATATTTTCAGCCTGGAAAAGAAATTATTGACAGATAGAGCAACAACTACAGCGAGAAAGAGGCAGCTCAAGACAAAGTAGATTGCTTCATCTAAATGTTGTGTTTGATTATTTCCCATGTTACACAGACTACAGGTGATGTCTTGTTTACTTATGTCCATTGGTTGTGATGTCCAAAGCCACGAAGAGAAAGCATGTAACTAAAGAAGTCTTGGATGACTACTATGTTCCTGAAGAAAATGAAGAAGTTGCAAAGGTACATTTGCCCTCAGATTGTATGATTTATGCTGTATGATAGAGTTTGGTCTTCATGGTGTATATATAAGCCACATCATCGTTTTTAAAGTAAATTTTACTGAACAGCTTACTACTAAAGCATTGACCTTTTATTCTTCGTAACTGTGATGATACATGTTATTGAGAGAGTAGTCGTTCATATTGTCAGCAGAAAAATGTTGGATGGGGTATAAAGGATTCATATCACTTTAAGCATTTTTATGGAGGAAAATTTGTATATCTTCAACACCATTAATTACGTGGCTATTTGATGTTTGATATTCAAGTTACCTACAGTGTTTATCTGAAGGTTTAAAAGGGTTACCAGACACATAAAAGGCTGTACCTTAAAATGATAATGGTCCTGCATAATTTGCTCCAACAGCTGTGTCTGTTCCTTGTTAAGACATGTTCCCTCAGATTCTAAGGCTCTACCATTTTCTTAGCATGCATTTTGATATATCTTTCCTTTGACAACCTGACCAAGATTTAAACGCCATGTTTGGGATCTGTAGTGACTGCATTCTTAGGATTTGGCAAACCATTTCCACTTTGACCACTTTACCTCTCTCCTTCTAACCAGATCCTTATTGATTATGTGACCACTGTACCTGAAACATTTATTTTTAAATGCATCCAATTCTAGTCTGTCAACACTACACATGAAGTCATCTGTATAAAATGATATTTAACATGTCTAGATATGTCAGGTCTTTTCGTTTGATGTGTGCAAGGGCATGTGTTGGCAATTGTACAAATTGTGCAAAAGCTTTTTCATCATATGAGCAAAGTGTTATATTGCTTAAGTAAGCAGTATTTTGATGTTTGACACATCAAGTATCCTCCAATATACCGTGAGAAGACAAGAGATTTGTTCTGTTGATGTTGATAGTTCAGACGAATCAGACATTGGTGAGTCAGGGTTTAGCAACAAAGGAACTGTTAACTAGTCATTTATGAACAAGAAGTTCATTAACACATAAACATGCCAAAGATGATATTCATTTTATCAGTAATGTGACTATCTTAATCATAAAGGAGGGCTAAACTCTAATTTTTTGCACCTGTTTTTAATTAGTGTCTTATTTTCGCTCTTGAAAAACTATGTGTGTGAATCGCACGTGCAAATATATTTGCTTGTGTGTTATGCTGCCTGTGTGTTGGTTTATTGCCAAAAAGGACTTTGGTATGCTTCTGCTTTTGATGGTAAGCATGGTTGGCTCCTCCTGCTGATTTGATCAATATTAGTCACCTGCTGTCTGTGTGTATTAGATCAAAAGTATTGGTCAACACAAGGTAAATTATTAGATATTCCAGTAGAGATCTAAGTTAAAACTGAATGAGAATAGACTTTCATTATTTAAAGAAAATGGTAATTACTTATTATTTGTAACATTACTTATAATTGTTACTGTCCACACATAGAAGTCTGAGAATAAATGTTTATGTTAAAATTGAAAGCTAGCCTTGTTTTAAGTAGTTGTTGAGAAATAATCTGTCTTTATGGTTTTATCCAATATCAAGGTGTTTTGAATATAATCTTCATATTGAGGCATGAATAGGTTAACTTATTATTGTTTGAACTCAACAGAATGTGAGGGATGAGTGGTTACATTGAATATGGGATGGGTAAGCTCTCTTAATATTTGTGTAAGGTCACTGAAAATAGTTCTCCTTTCTATGGCACTAGGTTATGTGTGGTAGAGGCAACAATTTGCATGAAGTTGAAACATGTGATGGCCGTAAATTTCTTGCTAGTATGCCTACCAAATTTCGGAAAAATGTTTGGATCAAACGAGGTATGTTATTAAAATGAATGTTAGTGCTGATAGTTTGTGTTATTTTGGACATGCTCTTTTTCTAGTTTTTGAAGTCTTATTAGGATTTCGCTTGCATTTTCCAGTTGGTTGATGCTGTATTAATTCTGTTCATGCTTAGGTTCTTAAAATCATCAGACTTATTATCAATTCCAAGTTAAAGCTGCATAACTTCTCTTATTGATCATCAGCCACTCAATCCCATCCATCCACTCTTGTTATGGATGTCTGTCAATTGGCAGATAACCTTACAAGCAACATTGAGCCTATGACTTCCATTTATCACAGTTTGCAGTAATTACAATTCCAATGGAGGCAGACTGTGGTCTTGTGTAATGAACAGAAGTAAAGTTAAGATTCTCAAAGTTAACAACAGAGTCATAATATCTATGGTAGATCTAATCAGTACTACTGTGGTCTTTCCTGGTAATCATATTTGGCTTTAAGCAGCAGTTGAGAGAGAATCCACAACTTTTTGTTTCTTGCTAGCCTCTCTCAGTGGTACAGTTTAAGCCTTATTTGAACTGA
>JANTCA010004891.1:0-10005 GCA_024741275.1 Chironex yamaguchii
TAAGTATGATTTTAGTGCAATGTCGCAAATTTTCAAGGCGATTTTCAAGTTTTGTACCACAAAAAGATTGTTCAAGTTGTCAATTTGTCATATTTACCAGGCCACCAGGGCTCAGAATGTCAGAGACTTGTGATCACAAGTATTAAGCTAGTTTAAAACAAGTTTAACTCCACAGTGGGCCAAATTAGGCATAGATCCTCTTAAACGCCGAAAAAAAATTAATTCAAAATGTTGACCACAAAGACACAATAGACATATTTGGGAGCACTACCTTGCTTAGTCGATAAGTTAAACATGAAGTCATGGCTCCCACTTTAAGAATTATTAGCCTGGGTGTGATTTTTATTAGCAGATTCCACCTGGCATACCTGTTCCCACTATGAGGCTTTTTCCCTGCATCCCTCATTCCATCCATCCCCCACCGACCCCTCCCAACACCCAAACATATTTAACGTAACCTTTAGCCTCAGTTTGATACTTACTCCGAAAATCTGCGGAGCTCATCACTTAAACTGTTTAATTCCTGTGTGTAAAACATTCCTGTATGAAATTCTTTGCATAAAATTCTCTTGTGATATTCCTCTGCAGTTGTTACAATATCACTACGTCATCACTTGATAAATCGATCACTGGGACTTAATTAACTATAGCTTTCTCATCTTGAATAATAAGAAAACACATGGTCAACCTCGTCTTCGCTTTTTAATTTAAGCCATCGAAGAACAGACAAAGAACAGACATTAGAAACGAGGCAGTATTCCTTCTGCTGGAGTTCAGTTTTCAGTTGATTGAAATCGATTACATATTTATACTTCGTAAGATATTTTAGTTCTTTATGTATGTAGTATGGCAACTATACCCCCAAATAAGTACAGAGACATCATAGACCAAGTCCAAGTGTACAATTCAAAAGTGCTTTTAGAGAGAAAGCTGCGTATGCCATATATTGATGGACAGACAGGAGTAGCTCAACAAGATTGTAGTTTGTGGATGAGTAGGGTAGCCAGAAGTGCGCCATTAAGAGATGGGCAAATTTGCAGTTATCCATCACGGAGGTGGCTAGTACGCAGAAGACCAGATTTTGATAATATTAATAAACCTGTAATGAAGAAGGAGCAACCAGAAGTACATGAATACCCCACTGGTAAGCAATTTATTGTACTAGACTGTATCACAGTGTATGCCTATGTTTCAGTTATCAGAGCAAACAAGTTAGAGGCATTGTCGGCAGGAATTATAACTGGTGTGAAAGTCCTGAATCATTTCTGTTGAAAATTTCTTGATAAAAAATTTCCTGACATCTGCCATGAAGCTAGACTTGATTCCACTATATTACTACTATTGTCATGACCTCTCTAAAATTACATTGTATCTTGTATTTTTGAACCCAGAGGAGTTTAAATTATCAAACTAGGTATGTTACTGAGTATCTACCAAGCGTATAGTAGACTGGTAAAATTAGAAATTGTGTTTGCCCTGAAATACATAAGTTAACCAACTCAAGCAACTACTTTGATTTGCTAGAAATATTATGTTGCAAAAAGTTATCTCTTTTTCATTTCATCCAGTGTCTAAAAAGTTCATCTTTGCACGAAATTTTCATTTAAAATAAGCAGACATTTGACAGTGCTAATTGTTTATAGTGTTCTATGTGACATTTGTGAAATGTTAATGTAAGTAAAGATTGCCATGAATAGCTAAAAATGTCAAGGAGGAAAAGAGCAGTACATTGTTTTTATAGAATAATGGAGAGGTTAATACTTTCTCTACCTCCCATTACCTGTAACCAAATAGCTTGCTGAACTTGTTTTTCCGTCCAGCAAATTCTTTTTTAGCTATAATTTGCCTGTGCAAACTAGATGCCAAATTTAGTATCAATTACACATATCTGTTCAGGTTGCTCTGAAGGTTGCATTACCCATAACCGTAACCTACAATGGGGACAAGCACAATGTTGCTAAAGCTACTACCCTATGGCAACAGTGACAGTCACATTACATGACCTATGTTGAAATTTTCCATCCTACCATTCACATGGTCTGTCTCCAACCATTCTCTCCTATTCCTTGGCCTTATACTTACCATCATTGAGAAATTCATCACTACATTGATTTACTACAAACTAACATATTCAGCTACTGTATTTCCTCTAATGAATGTGGCTCCTGCAATGAATGCTTCTCCTCTAGGAACACATTGGAAAAAACATGGCCCTCTTTTAAACACTGCACTTGTAAAAGTGTGTGTGATGGAAGGGGTACATCAGTTTACAAAAGGTAGAAATCAGAGACCTCCACCCTGACGAAAGCTTATACAATGGGTTTTAGAAGTGTGGAATGGATTGACCTGTGAGATGATAATCATATCTTTCAAGGCATGTGCTTTAACCTAAGCTACAGATGGATTACAGGATGCGCAAATCCATTGTTTTAATATCTCGATCTCCTGTTTTGCATATTTGTTTATTTCTGTTGTCATCAAAATAAAAACTTCCTCACTAAAAACTTTCTGAAATACTTCACACTATGTAGGGTTTCCTTGCTCACATCTAATGATAACTCCAGTTTGCTCTGAAAAGTCCTGAAGCCAGCTGCAGTCATATGCATACACTGAAAAATCGGTGTTTTGAACTTATAAATCTTGTTCATCTTTTTCACTTATATTTCCATCTTCAACCTCTGAAAGCTGTCACCAGCCAGTGATCACTTTTGAGAAATATATTTTTACTTGTCATTAATAACCAGCTTAGTGATTTGATGTTTGTGAAGTATTAATCAAAGTGATACAAATGTACTTTTAAGCCCAAAGTGTGTGGAAACATCACAATGCCAAGTCCAAGTTTTCTATTCCTAATTATCAGGTGTAGGAACAAGGTAGGATTCTTTGTGATATGTGCCAATTGTCCTCAAAATTATATTTTAAACTGACACTTGTCTTTTAGAAAGTATGCTAAGTAGAGCTTCACAATTGAGTAAGGAGGGATGCACTCTTGCATGCCATAACATGGTTTATGTTTTGAATCTACCTGTAAGGCGAGGCAAAAGAAGTTTCAACTTGCTATTTGTACATTCTTTCTCTCTGCTCTGTCAACAGGGCAGCCACCTGAAGGCTTTGTTGTTAACTATTGAAATTAAAAGGTTTATGCTCAATAAGAAAGATTTACTATACTGTTTTGACAGTTACATGTATAAGAAGATTATGTTTGCCGTCATTTTGTCAGAAAGACTGCAGAATAGTTCAAAATATGTGCTGCATGTTGAATGATCCTAGTCTATAATAGCAAAGAATAGATTCTATAGTCTGGCTAGGTATTTTCCTGTGATTACATCAGGATTTCAAAAATAGTACCAATACAATGAGGCACTAAACAAAACTTCCTCTAATCCATATCAATCTGTTGTGTAATATTCTTCTCACTGAGATTTCTAACAATTGTCAAAAATTATTTTAATAATCTGTGATTTGAACTCTCTCAAGACAGTGTCTTGTTTTGTGCAAAGTGAAACATTCCACAAAAAATGTTTCTGAATTGTTCTAAACTGTGCTGGTAAGTAATGTATCTATTAAGAATTTGATTTAATGTCTGAGAATGCTATACATTTGGTGAATTTTTAATTGCAGACTCGGGATCAGATTACAGCACAACACAACCAGAGAAGCCAGTAAGAGATGAAGCTTTTCAAGGACCAAGTCATGAAGATGAAAAAATAGATCAAGAGAAACATGTAGGAGAAGTGCATGAATACCATGAAGAAGGTGGCTTATCTGATTTTAGTGATAGTGATGATGAATTTAAGCCTGGGAGAAAAAGAAAAAGACCAGTCAGAAAAGTTTGTTCGGTAAATTTCCAGTATTACTCATTTGTTCTCTGTTTGTAATCTCTCTATATATCTTGTCTTAATAGAAATACCAAGGTTATTTGTTCTTATTGTTACCTTAGGACATTATGTTTTTACAGTTCTCTGGTCTAATATTATGTGATCTATATACAATGGTAAAGAAGTCTAGTAATGTTTAAAGAAAAACGCAAATGAAAGTCAACAACATTTTTGCTTACTCACATGCAGTGACAGACTGTGGAATTGCCAATATGTGCATCTGTTCCAATGCTGTTGGAATCTCCAGTTTTACCATTGCCCTGCACTTGTCTTAACATCTTGTTAATGACTTGCAGTCCTTTGGGAAGGTCACCACTTATTTCGTGTTCAAAACCAAAACAAACAATCATAAACAACAGGACCTGACTACCTTGAAGGATATAACTGCTTATGCTATGATTCTGCCATTGGATGCTGTGGTGACATTGTCTTCTATAAACAGCATCTCTGCTGTACCAAACTGCACTCCAGTAGGACCCTGGTATGTGCATGGTCCAAAACTTTCCCCTGAGGTACCAGTGACTATCAGACAATTTTGCAAAGCCGACTGGCTTTGGGTGTTAGAAAATCTCACCTTTATCTCTTGGAATGAGGTTATAGATAGCAACGTTAACCAATACCTTCCTGATTGCTTGAGATATGTTATTCCAACCAAACAAGTAAATCAGAGAGCCATGGTACACCAAAGACCTTCACTCATTGTGCAGGGATAAGAAATCTCTCCACAGAGCCACAGAATTTGGGTCTGCCTGCTGTACAAATCTGAATTGGCACACTTGAGATTCATTCATTCAGATGTGTGGAAGAAACCTGTGGACTTTCCAGTAGACCCAGGTGGAAGATACTTGGCCAAGGAAGCAAGGATATGATCCTGCCACTCCTGCAATGTGATATCTGTATCTGTGATACAACGGGCCTGTCCATTTAAAGCACACAATTGTACAACATGCCTCCACATGTGTCTCAGGGGTAATAGGTCTCCATTTTATCACTCTCCTCACTTTTCCTGAATCACCATACTACGTGTCTTGGCTGATTTTTTTTGTTCTAACATGTAAAATCACACACACAGTAATTACTACTTGGTGATCTTAACAATATTTTCAAATGTATGAGTCTGCAATTAATTTGTAATCAAATCTCTATTATTCCAGCGTGTTGAAGTAATAATAACAATCGTGTAATTAACTCATTCTTGGATTTTAATAGTGCACATAATACTTGCTAAGTACATCTTGAGTGTCATTTGTCAGGCAATTCTTCTGATCTATTTATCCATTTGTTCATTGACTCACATACGCAAAATGCTTTCTGGATTCAATTTAAAAGTTACAGCTCAACTTATAAGGTCTGTCTGATATGGCTAGTATTTTGAAAGGTAATTGACCGACAGATCAAAGCTCCTGCTAGCTTTAAAGCAAAGTTCCTTCAAAATGTACTGATATACATTAGAAATTCTAAATTTTAACAATGGAAGATACGTTTACCAACAAGCTTACTAAAGAGTGAGGGCTGTTGCACTCCCCATGCCTCCATTCTGGATGCCCCTGTCACACCCTCCATTTGGATGCTCCTGTCACACCCTAACGGGGTTGGGACTTTGAATGACAATGGAGTCAGAATGCTTTTATTTGCGGCTGCAAATATCCTTGTTGTGTGCAACACCCTTTTTAGGCACAAGCCGTGTCACTAAAATACCTTTATTTCTAACAACCACAAGACTCGATTACATGCTTCTGAACTGGACCTTCAAATCCACAGCCAAGGACGTGAAAGCAAGTTGCAGTGCTGATGAGCTGTCTGACCATAAACTTGTTATCTGCAGATTATGTCTGCATTTCAAGATACAATGATCTAAACACCGTCTGCCATGTCTTGACCTGGATCATTTGCAGAATTTGAGGTGTCTCATCGATTTCCCTCTGGAGCTAACCAACCATTTCTCCACCCTAACCAACCATTCCAGCGGAGATCTGAAAGATTCATGGAATTGTTTCAAGACCTGTGTAACAGATTCTTCCAGAGCGACCTTGCCTAAGAAGTGTTGTCTTAGGCTTCTGTGGATCTCCGATCATATCCTTGCACTCCGAGATGAGAAGAATAATGTTACTGGTCGTCACAAGAACTTCCTACATCGACAGATCGATCAATGTCTGCAGGAAGATGAGGAAGAGTGGTGGAGATTGAGGGCCTCAGATATGCAACCTACAGCACATACTGGAAATAGTTGAGCCTTGTTTGAGCTTGTGTGCTTAGCTTCGGGTCAATGTAGGCAAAGGTCAATGACCTTAACGGCTTACCAATTGCTGATAACAAAGCTCAACTGGACAGATGGAAGGAACGCTTTGAGACCCTCCTGAATCGTACCAAACCCACTAGCCTTGATCCAGACCTTGACACTCCTGTTGACCCACAATGCCAAAATTGATGCTTTTCCTCCCTGTACCGAGGAAATAGAATGTGTCATCAGTCACCTTAAGAACCACAAGGCCGCTGGACCATGTGGGATCTCTGCCAAGGAATTGAAGGCTCTCGATGACCTCTCAGTGTATCATCTTCATGAAGTTATCATCCATATATGACAGACCCAAAAAGTCCTGTAAGATTTCTAGGTCCCAAAATTGTACCTGTTTACAATAAGGGTATTAAATCTGACTGTTCAAACTACAGAGGTATCAGTTTGCAGCCGATCATGGGAAGATACTCACATCTATCATATGATCAAGAATCTCTGCACGATACGAGTCTGTACTGTGCAATCAGCGGTCTAGTTTCTGATCTAGCCGTGGCTCTGCTGACCAAATTTTCACTCTACGGCAGTGCTTCAAACATCCGATGCGCCATGGGCAGTTTTTATCGACATCAAGATCTTGAAGAAATGCGGTATTCCTGACCTCTTCATTGATATTCTCATGGACATGTACACAGATGCAAAATCAACAGTCTGCATCGGCCCTCATACATCGGAACTATTTACTATCATTACTGGGGTTCGACAAAGCTGCATTGTCTCACCTATGGTGTTTAACCTTGTATTGGATTGGATTATAGCCAAGTCAATCGGGCCTTTGGATGGTGTCAACATGTTGGACAGTTTACACATTGCTGACCTCAAGTATGCTGACGATATGTCTGCTCCAGCACCAGATGAGGAATCCACCCAACATCTGGTTGATGAAATCACTCTTAACTCTAGCAAGCTCGGTCTGCAAATCAAGCCGGCTAAATCGAAAGAACTCAGTTTCTGCACATCAACACCCAAAGTGCAGGTGTACAGTGAGGTTTTAGTAAATGTCAACCAATTCACATACGTTGGTTCATTTCTCACTGGCGACAAAGTCAGCCCAACTGAGGACACATTGCAATGAATCTCAAAAGCCTCAGCTGCTTTTGGTAGATTGTCAACTTGTCTGTGGTTTTGCCCGGATAATACCCTTGAAAGGAAAATGAAGATGTTCAATGTAACAATAGTGCTAATCTTAGCGTATGGCTTGGAATACTGGTGTTTCCCATAAAATTGGACAGGGACCGACTTGAGATGTTCCAAATATACTGTCTTCAAACAATCTGTGGAGTATCCCGGAGGGAGTGCCTTAGCAATATAGCCATTCAACATCGCTGCTGTGAACAATCAATGACTGCAGAGGTGCTGAAGTGAAACTGACTGCGTTGGCTCGATTGCAGGAACCCCGATTGCACCCTGCTTATGGAGCCCACTGGCACCGGGATCCAATCACCATAATCTCTGACATTGCTCAAGATCGTGCTTACTGGTGGCAAATGTTCATGATGGGACATCCAACAGCTGTCCAGCTGGACTAGCTCACGGATTAAGGCATGCCCATAAAAAAGTTTTCAGTATAAATCACATGCCTTGTTGACAAAAGCTACTAAGAGGCACGTGATTTGTCACTCACCTGCAAAAAATCTTATGGAGAGGCCTGATCCAAGTGGCAAAGCCAATGCTGTTACCAAAAGAGCCTCAGTCCGTGCCAGTGATGTTGCCTCTGACCCCCTTGGCCCTGTGTTTCACTTTTAGTGCCCTGATATCCATTTTTGTTAGGAAGTGATTCACAAACTGCTTCCCCAGGTGAATAACCAGAAGGGCCCTGGTTTCCCTAACCTTATGGATTAGATGCTCAAGAACTGTGGTGATGTTCTGTTCTATCTGTTGAGCAAACTGTTAGCTTTGCCTGATTCCTGTTTTATTCTCTTCTTGCCAGAAGACAGCAAAAGTTGTCCCAGACTTCCGAAAAAATGGGTTACAAAACCCGGTAACTATAGACTAGTAGGGTTCCTATCCCTTGTCTCAAAGGTGATTGAGAAAATCAAAGATAATAATAATCAAAGGTAATAATCTCATAGTACGCTGCACCCTCTGATGGTTATTCACCAAGTGATGGAAGTTGCTTTCATCTCAAAGTCTGGCACAAGTGGTAACTGCAAAATTGCAAGTCTCTAGACGTAGCGGAAGCACTATTAGCTACTTAATCATACCTATCAGATCCCCTTCTACTACTTGTCCTCTCCAGGCTGGGGTTATGCAGTACTTTGTTCTTGGTCCCTTGTTGTTTCTAATCTGCTTAAATGATCTCCCTGGCATCATTGAATGGTTATGCCTTGTGTTTACCAATGATTGCTCACTAGTAAAGCGTATAACAATCTCATTAGCTTATCAGTCACAATTCAACTCCTTGCAGTCATATTGAACAAGATTCTGGAGTAGGCCTAGACCAACCATCCGTTCTTTGCAGTACATAAAACCCAGTGCATGACAATTTTAAAGAAAGGAGAGGGGAAAAGTTTGGACAATCTGCCACTGTATATGAAGGACATGGTGGTCATGAAGGAACCAGCCCTCAAACTCTTGGGAATGAATGACGATGACGGTCTAGTCAAAGGACATATCGAGGCCAAAGCATCCACTACTTGGATGCTTCTGGATATGCTGAGAAGGCAGGCCTTCTTTCTATCCCAAGAAGCGCGATATCGCATCTTTGCTGTCACAGTATCTCCCATTCTCCAATATGACTGCACAGTCTTTGTATACATTCCCCATTGTCAACTGGACCTCCTTCAGTATATACAAACCTGTGCTGCACGCCTTTGACCTCACCCACAAGCTTGACCTACTATGGTTGTTCCTAATCCAAGATCTTACAATTGGGTAAATGGCATAGCTTTATTGTCCTTCTGTCTGGGCGAGTCTGTCTACATTAAAAGAAGAAACCAAGATTTTATTTTTCACTTGGATTCTTCCATTGCTTTCTGTTTTATTTTCTCTTTGTATTTTTTCTTTCTTGTTTATGATTGGCTAGTTTTGATCCAGTTTTTATAAAAAGGTTGCCATACACCTACATTTTCCTTTCTGATGATTCATAAAAAGATGAAGAAAACTTTCAAGTGCACTTTAGCACAGTGTTGCAAATTGTCAAGGTGATTTTCAAGGTCTGTACCACAAAATGATTGTTCAAGTATTCCTTTCATAACTGTAATCACCTTGCAAGCCAAGTGTTTTTGGATTATACAACTATAGTTTAAGTTAGCAGTGCCATGGTTTTGATATCCTGTATTTTGTGGCTAATTTGACATCTTTTAACTCTCAATTCAGTACCTTAACTAATGTTTCTGCTTGTATGAGCTTATTCTACTTATTTTTCATTGACATTTTATGTATGTCTATTGTTTCTCACTAGGGAAAGAAAAACATTTTAGCCTTAAAGTTAGCAGACAAAATAAGAGCCATTTCAAAGGATGAAATTAACAGAATGGATATTGAAGATAGGAAAAAACCGTATGTTTGTGAATGTATGTGATTTAATTTTTATAAGTGCTACTTAGTAATACATAGCTGTCATTCATTTTATAACTACTTTTCGTTGTGCTTAATGATTAGCAAAGTGTGGGTCCATTTTTTTCACCTTTTCGTAATGAGGACATATCCCTAAATTGGGTTCAGTGCCACAATTCTACCATGGTTTCTACTGTTCTCGATGCCAAAATTGTTGATGAGTTCCAAAATTCAAGAACGAAGAAAAAAATAATGGCAACAAAGCATACGACTCATGTCATGATAAAGCTCCTGTCTACATGGCTTCCACTGAGTCCACAAAGTCGAGAATTTTCA
>JANTCA010004892.1:0-10005 GCA_024741275.1 Chironex yamaguchii
ATCTATCTATCTATCTATCTATCTATCTATCTATCTATCTATCTATCTATCTATCTATCTATCTATCTATCTTGTGTGGTTTAAAGTGATACTTGTATCATTGCCGGCTTAATGTATTGTCCACGTACAGAATTCTTCTAACGTCAAATGTTAAAGCAGCAATTGTAAATCTTACTTTTACTCTCTCGCTACTATAAAGTAGCTCTGCTAACATCCATAAATATGAATTGAGTTAAATGCAAACATATCTTATCGATTATGTAATACTGGACATTGTAGTATATTTTTATGAAATTTTGTAGATTGATTGTATCATTTTACACTGTCAGGTATTTTTCCTGGATTATACTCGCAAAGTGAATACAGTATTATTTGTGGTCAGCTTCTTCCTGGTGGTCATTTAACTGGTCGACGAGGCGAAAACCAGGCTGTTGCAGAAAAACGCTTTTTACGTCGCATCAAGTCCAACCTGCACATCTTTGTGTCCATAAAGTATCACAATATTCTCCCTAATCTTGTCACCTTTCGCGAACTGCGTTCAAATGTTGTATGCTTGTCGCTGGCAGAAGAATGGCAATCCGGTTGCTTGCAGTATGTCGCAAGAAAATGTCTCAGAGAAGCTTTAAAAACAAGTAGATCGTCTTGGATCTCTAATAATAGTGATGCTAAACTCTCGGCTTTGTACAAAACATTAGCCAGCATTCACTTGGATTCAACATCAAAATACAATGTTCTTACTAGGCGCACTTTGGATAACACTTTCACACCTTTACAATATTTTGAATTTCTTCATGTTTTCAAGTGCTTACTGCTTGATGCATTGGAAAGAAACAAGGTAACGTTCTACTTCAAGTATTTGTTAAAAATGTTTTTATTCTTGTGTTCCTGCTGTTGAAAAGAATTTTCAGTACACATGTATGAACCTCAGCCAATTTAAAGGTTGATATCAGTTTAAAATAAGTTGGAATGCCTCAAAGATACTTTTACATAGGACAATTTAGGAAAAATTCTTTTGACCACGGCACATGCTAATTAACAATGACAATCTTTGTTGTAGAGGGAAACAGCGGACAAAATGATTCAGACACGTCTTTTGTACTTTGATGGCCACAACTACTTCCCAATTAATGTGTTATGAAAAGAATGCTAGGTCTCTTCCACAAGCCAGTTACATTTAATTTATATTCACACTCTATAATCACACCACAAACTAGCAGGGAGTGAAGGTGTTTGCCTGTATTGTGCGTGGATTATTAGCAGGATTACCATAGGAGGTGACCTAATGTGACTTGAAAAGAAAGACGTGATGATGCAGAATGCATTTTAGAAGACAGACAATGACTTATGAATAGGGGGAAGAGCAAGAAAAGAAAAAACAAAAATATTTGACAACGCTAGTCCCGTAGTAATAGTTGTCCTAAATGATTTTTATTCTTTATAGTTACGGAACAATACGGAACAATTTAGGTAACCATCTACATTCTCTTTAAATGTCAAAATTCTTACTTTACACAGTCTTATCTGAAAGTACTCGACAAAGCGATTGACAAGGTGCATCAAGCTCGTAATTATATAAAAGATCTGGCTACGTCTATTGATTCGCTGAAGCCATCACTTCGTGAAGCCCAGCAGCAGTTGAAGGACATTGAGAGTCAGATCCGCACGGAAAACGATAATTACATTGCTGCAAAGCAACGATGTACCACTCAAGAAGAAGAAGTCAACAAATTAAAAGATCAATTACACAAGTTGGAAGAAGAGGCAAACACTGAAGCTAGCAAGGTGAGTGGGCCTTGATTTGGGTAGCCGTACTTACAAACGTTATCAGGCTACGGCAGTCTGTTGCTTTGCGGTGACGGTGTAATCGACATTCATGCGACGATAAGGGAATGTACCATGAAACGAGGTTTTTATAACAGTCGGCTCTCGTCAATTTTATGGCTCTCATCGATTTTCTTGCTAAAGAGAACACCTTGCCACTACACCAAACAATGCTCAATGTCTAACACCAAAGGTACAAAATGACCTGGTTGAACTTTGCGGAGAACAGATGAGGGAAATAATTGTAAGAGGCTAATGACTCTTTTTCCTTTAGCTGTTGATTGTTCAACATTAGACATTAATGCAAATAAGATGATAGGCCAATGTTAAACGCGTTAAAAGATAACAACTGTTGATACGTGGTTCTAACAAACTTGAGAGCACATCATGTTTGACGTCTACACAATGTTGTATCCACAAAAACAAACAAATGTCGATAACAAACATGAGCAAAGCCTTGTGATATTTCACCGTTAGTCCTGGTACTGACGGGAGTTTTGCGTGCAAGGGAGCGACAGAGAATTATCTTTTGGATTATCAATCCACAATACCTGGGGGAACAAATGTTTCAGGGTAGACTCTTCATAAATGGTCGCTGTAGCTACAGCGCATGTGCCAAAATGCGAGCTTTATACCCCCACTTTCCGACGACTAGTACAATTGAAAGCAGTTCTTTCTGATCCAGTTTCATCAAAATAGATACAAAAAGTGATTTGTTTCTCTGGATAGGAGCCAGTTGTGTTTGTAAATCTATCTACTGTGGATGCGCAAAGATTTAGCGGTATCTAACCATATTTTGGATGAAGTTTACGAAAAACAAGAAAACGTGACCTATGAGAAATTAAAGTAGAGTCAGCAAGTTGCAAGAGACCGTCTGAATTAACTTAAAATAAACCCAACTACAAACATGAAACTTTTAGATCTCCAAACGTAGTCTATTCAGTTCTTGAAATAGTGTTCTCCAAATCTACTTCTCCTTCAAATAGTGGGTTTTTTACAACCAATTGAGTTGCTTTTCCTAGAGCGGCAAAAACTGACAACACCTTACTCCTTCTCTGTAGCTGCATGTAATTTAGGCACATTTTCCGGAGGCGCAAGTTACTGTTAGGGCAACAGGCACAGCATTGAGTTTCTTTGATGGTAGCAGAAGGCCGTCTTGATCTATGTGACCAATTTCCATTGGATTTGGTATGGATTCACTATGATTGAGAAGATGGACCATCTGGACAGTGGCAAGATGTGCCCGGAGAAGGTGCTGTTTCAGTGCAATGGTGTCAGGTGGGAGTTGTTGCATGATGGAATTCTTGCTGTGGTGATATGTATCTTTCCACAGTTCGGTGAAGGTTTTACATGTTGCAGTGAAAGTGGATTTACTGTTTCACATTTCCCAAATTCAGAGAGGTGAATCACTGGATCACATTTTAGGACTGCCGCTTTTGTACCTATGTTACTGGTTGTATCACATCTGGTGAGGCTGTGAACAGCTGATAAAACCTTGCATAATAACCCATTCGTGCAGCTAAAGTATGAAGAGGTATGAAGCGTGTACGATCTCCAATGCCAGGTGGCACCCATAGCCATTGTAGGCCATGCAAGTGGAAAACATCGATGTAGTATATAAGCAGGACAATTTTGTCGGTATCATTTGATTATGCGACAATATTTCTATTACCATAGCTCACTGCATCTATAACATGCGGTATTATTCATATGTCAGCTTCATCCATATCAGATTGAAGATGGATCAGTTCTCTTTGTATTCCTTGGACTTCTGTAGCACACTGAACGATTTTAAGAGAGGATCGAGTATCTCTATGTCTAACCAGGTCCTTTCTAGATCAAGAGCATCGCAAAATTTGTCTTGCAAACCAAAGTCATGGATCTCAAGAGTATCTCTTATCATTTGTGCACGTATCTGAACGGGGCCAACGGAGCGAATGGTTTCTGCCAGAGTCTTTTTCTCACAAGATTGACGAAACGCCAGGACTGATATGTTGGCTCCAGATGGGATTTTGTCTTTAAAATGATTGAGGAGAATTGATTTCCCTATTGTGTACTGTATCATTGGGACACAGATTGTTAAATCGGTCTATGATCGCACTTTACTCGTATTCTTTTCCACGTTCAAAGCCCAATTCTATTTCATTTACAACTTCCAACCAAAATGTTTTTCTTCAGATTAGGCTCTCTTTGGTCCGAAACCGCTAGACGTGACTCGTAGTAAATAAATCTCTTTTTGTATCCATTTCGATTAAACTAGATAAAAAAGAACCACTTTCAATTGTACCAGTCGTCACGGTGTAAAGCTCGCATTTGCGCATGTGCTGTAGCCACTTATACCATATTTGAAGAGTCTACCCTGAAAAATTTGATTCCACAGGTATTATTTATTGATAATCCGAAAGGTAATTCTCTGTCGCTCTCTTGCACACGAAACCACCGTCAGTGCCAGGACTACTGCAATTTCATAATTTCCAAAGGACGTATGAAATATCCTGCAGTGATTGTTACTAGTAGAGCTCCATGTATCTAGAGGCCATAGTTTACTGGATGTCATCTATAAAAGCGGCAGACTTAAAACGCGAATATTAACTAATATACTAAATCAACACAAGTATTAAGCTATGGAGGAGAGCATATCTTTATCAAAAACGCTTTACAAGGGACACAAGAAGGTAGAGCTTTAGTTAAAGTTAAGTAAAGGTTGATGACTATGTAATGAAAGGCATTATTTGAGTATGGAATTCATAGAGGCATCAACTGTTTTTAACAATTAATACAGTGAGAACAGATATGTGCATAAGGGGGATTACAGAACCTTTCTCCTTTAAAGATGAAACGATGATGGACCAAAAGATGCCAGTAACCAATCTAGTGTACATCAAGGACGTCAATCTGCAAACGCTTTCTAACCGAGACAAGTATCTACATATTTCCTAAAATCTAAAACTTCAAGTGGCGTGATTTTTTGTCCTAGAATTTTCCAGTTAGTTACCAAAAATACTTTTTGTTTCGTTTCAAAAGTTGAATCTCAGTGAATTAGAAGCTCGACTGGGTATCATAGTGCCCGGGTTAGTGCTCAGTACCTTGTGCCGTCTGATCTCCACAAGGTTAATCCTGAAATGGATGTCAGTACCTTTGTTCCATTCGCTACTGATATTTCTGACTAGATGGCCACATTACAGGGAACTGAACTTTGCAGATGGAGGGCAAAATGGCAGGAAAAAGATGACAGTAAGAATTTATATGCAAAATGTTGTGTCATGGTTATGCTGATTTCTATCTAAAACTATTCATTGCACTTATATTGCAACTAACCATGCCGATATCTTAGGCAACCACTGAAAGGTCTTTCAGTGCAATACGCAGAATAAAAATGACGTGCGCTTATCAATGAATGTAAACTTTTCCGGTTGGTACTCAAGTGCATCCACAGAGGCCAAGGTTGGCCCGGATGCTGTGTTAAAGACACTTGCTTGAGATGGCAATCGTTGGATTACTCTCCTATTCTCTTATTTAGCTCACTTGCTAAATACATTATCGAGTACTGATTTGGGGGTTTTTTGGTTTCAAAGTGATATTGGAACATAGTGACATACACGCATTTATATTTTCGTGTCTACAACTTTCAAAATCCTGGCTACGCCCTTGCCATTCATAAACATACATTTTCAAACAAGTATTTGGGCATCTGGTTTTCTAGAGAAGAGGATAGATGACTGGGTAATTTGTAGAGTTAATTAATCGATGTGTGATTATTAAGGCTTGAAAATTCGATTATCCACTTGTCAAAATCCTCTTGCACCGAGAAATCACCTTTATTTTAGAATCCAGTTTTTCACGATTGTAGATTCTCCCTTGAAAACTCATAAAGTGTTAATGACATGTAACGATGAAAAAAGTGCTTGCATTAAAACACTGTGTAATAATGACCATCTTTCCAGTTCATCGTATAATTTCTCTTTTCAGTCTGTGATGTGTTTATCTCGTTTATTTCGGTCTAATCTTTTTAGCTAAGTCCTTTGTATGATGCTGCTATGGAAGCCATCAATATGTTGGATTACCATGACTTTGAAGAATTGCGAAGCTATCGTGATCCACCTGCTGGTGTTCAAGCTATTTCAGACGCACTGTGTGTGATGTTTCACACTTCTCCAAGGTTACGTTTATTTTACCTTTTTTGAGAAACGTATTAATAATTAATAATAATCTTGTAAGATATATATATATATTCGTCAAGAGTGGGCATTACCACAATAGCTGCACTAAGTGGGAGCCGACCGGTTTCGAACTTGCAACCCTCAGACTCAAAAGCCATCACGGCACAAAGGTTTGGCGAAGGACATTCAAAGTCCTTGGTATTACGAGACGAAACCCAGCGGTGGGTAAGGGGAAATTCAATAATTTTTTCGGTGTTTCAGCTTAAGCCTTCATCAGTGTCAAATATTTGTAGTATCTCAACTGACACAGTGCTTTATATATATTTATGAAGAGTGGGTATTACCACAATAGCTGCACTAAGTGGGAGCCGACCGGGCTCCAACTGCAATCCTCAGACTTAAAAGCCAACACTCAAACCTCCGTTCCATCACGGCACAAAGGTTTGGCGAAGGACATTCAAAGTCCTTGGTATTACGAGACGAAACCCAGCGGTGAGTAAGGGGAAATTCATTAATTTTTTCTGTGTTTCGGCTTAAGCCTTCATCAGTGTCAAATATTTGTAGTATCTCAACAGACACAGTGCTTTATATATATTTGTCACGAGTGATGTATTTGTCAATATATATATATTCCTGCTAGTACTGTTAGCTCAGATTGTTGAGAAACATTCTGTGCGTGAAGATCTCGGAAGTACTTCCATGCCGTTGCATGCACCATTGTTGTTGTTGAACTTCAAGTCATTCCGCCTCTGGTGATGTCATGAACATGCTTTCTTTATTCAGTTATGTTATTAATATCTTTGTTTACTTGGTCAATTTTTTTCCTTATGAGTATCTTGATGTTATCAAAGTACTTTGATGCAGGTTCTCCATTACTGTTTTCTTTAATTTTGTCTCCAATATCAATTTTTTGTAAGCTGTTGGCCATAGTAGGTCAATTGCCCTTTTCTGTCGGGGTTTAATAGTGATCTATCTGTTTGTATTTGGGCTAGTACCTATTCATTGGTTCGTTTAGATGTCCAGGATATCCTTAGGAGCCCTCTTCGAACGAGTGGATATTGTGGCGACGAACCAAGTCAGAAGAGGACTGCTGGTGGTTGGTCATTGGAGTGCAACAAAATAATATAATGAAAAGTTGATCATTTTCATATTGTACACAGCTCAGATGGCAATTTTCGCAATGAAAATATTGATAATTTTACAGTAAAAATCTTGATACCCATGATCATTTAATATTTTTGCCGTGAATGATCACGTAAAATGTTTGGATGTGTAATGATCATTTGCTTTTAATTTTATTTTCAAATGGAATACTCCTCTGTTCAGATATAGTTACGTTCTGTCTCGCCATTCGATTTTCCCCCATTCGCTCACTTCAGTTAATTTTCGATGTTACTTACAGCTGGGAATATGCAAAGCTACTTCTTATCAAAGACAATTTCTTCCAAAGCTTGCGATTTTACGATAAGGACAACATACCTGACGATGTTTTTGACAAATTGCAATCAATGCTGAAGCGGGAATCTTTTTCTCCAACGGAACTTGTTTTTGTAAGTAAGGCTGCAAGTTCATTTTGTCGATGGATCATTGCAATCTACAAATATGGCGAAGTGGTTAGAGCCTTAAAACCGAAGAAAAATGCTGTTAATGATCAAGAACAGAAAATTCGAGAGGTAAATGTACTTCTTATGTAATATGTGCCCTTTATTGGTGTTGATAAAGCTCCTGAATATATGCCTAACTACTTGCATTTTGAATGGGGAACTTAATCTACTGTAGTAGCAGTAATAAATAATGCCTTGGAAATTTGTAGAACATTATGCCATCTTGGCCTTTGCTTCTGCTAATGTAAGGTAATTTATTGCTGTTACAATATTATTGACTTAGCCATCATATCGATGAACCAAAAATAGCCAGCAGCATGTCCAATCTGTCTTTTGATTAGCTAGACCGTCTATCCCTACATGTCGTATCTAGATCATCACACATGGTGGGTTGCCTACCAAAGTTATCTCAATCTTCTATTTCCGTCAAGATTATCAATCAAACCGATTTAGTGCACTTTTCGACTTTATCTACATTGACAACCGGTCAAAATATTCCATAAAAATGATTGGGATAATTTTGATTGCATACGTTGTGAACTTATGAGAAAATCTTTATTACCAAATTCTGTGCGTCCATTAGATTCCTTAGACTTATGCCAGGTTACCGGGCGTGCGACGAAGGAGGACTTTGTTTTGGACTGTTATAAATCAACTTGTGACAAAAGGACACAATATAGAAAATCCCATTCAGACCTTAGAGATGATTTATTATTTTGCACTAAGTTACAAGGACCAATCAATCTCATTGCTGTCAAAATTTGCTTTCCCAAGTAAAGAGCAAAAGAACTCAGAGTACAGACAGTAGGTTTGAACCTTATAAGAGATTAGCTTCCATATTACTTACTACTGATCAATCAAATATTGTCGGGATGTATAAAGGAATGGTTCGATTGTTAGCTGTAAAGCAAAATTGTGTCCCAAACATATCTTTTAAAAATTACGAAACAAATTCAATTCTGTAAAAATGTGGAGCCGATTTTATCAAAGTTATTGTTGTCGGGATGGATATGATAAATATGACGTAGTACGTTGCTGACATGCTAGCGTGCTTACACTTGAGAACCCGAGAATCAGTTACCCCTCTGCTCATGGTACAATTGATGAAATAATATTTTTGTATTTTGGTTGATCCAAAGTTTTACGTTGCTACTAGCATCTCCTCAGCATTACAAATCCATATATTTATAAAGCCATTGATCTTCTCTTAATTCATGTTGTAGTTTGTTTTCCATTTGATTTCTTTAACCAATGTGTTAGTTGACAGTTGTGAAGACCACATATAAATAAACAGTGCCGCAGCATGGGTGAACTTGAAAGCACCTCTTCAACACTCACATTGGGTAGATTTCATTTCCTCTACTCGTCAAGTGTAGATCTGGGGAAAATTAAGTAGGCTGCTGTTGCCTCTCGCCTGGCATTTCAATGTAAACACTATATCAACGAATCTGAGTTGAGTTTTGCTAATGTATACATGCAAGTTTAGAAGTAACAAAATCCATTTATTTCAATTATCATGATGATGAACCTGAAGGGCTCTGTTTCCTCTGCATATTGTTGTGAAATCTACAAACCACATACTCTAGGTTGCTTACTACAAGGGGAATCTTAATTGTGGGGACATCTTTTTGAAAACTAAATGTGGGGGGGGGGAGGGGGTAGTTAACCGGCGAGTGGAAAACCTTTCTGATTGGACATCTTATAAATCTGAATAGAACTTATACTACAGATCCCTCTTTCTATCTGGGCATCATATTCCAAATTGCATTTCACAAATCTGTCCAAGTGCATATTTTTTTCTAAAGTGTACTTTCCTCTTTGAAAACTTTCGACCACTCATAATAAATATTCTTATTACTCACAACTAGAAAAGAACATTTAAACAAGTATCAATTCAATGTCATAGTATCTTTTTAAACCAACAAATTGCTCTAACATATGAATGAAATGAAATTTAATACGCAATCACCCCTTGTAGTAAGCACCCAAGTTTAAGTGAACAAATTGCTTTTTAATTCAATAGATATACTACCTTCTAGGCTTAATAACATTTAACTGCAATATGGTATTGTTTACTGCTGTGACTAGCATATATATGGAATGGTGGTATGAGGAGGGGATAGCAATCCAAATGACATTTAATTTATTCTGTTAGAAATTCCCATAACTACCTGATTTAATTCAATACTAGATGTAAGGTCTTGCATGCCTCTTGGAGAACAGACTGTTGCTGCAAAATTAGCTTATGTTTAGAAAACCGAAGTAGGCCACATATCACAGTCGTAGTAGAACTACTCTGTCTTCATACACATTCTTCTTTAAAGTCGCCTTGAACATTTACGGCATTGCGCTAAAAACATACTTAAAAGCTTTTTTCGTCTGACACTCCTCAGAGTATGAATCGTCAGAAAGGAAAGTAT
>JANTCA010004893.1:0-10005 GCA_024741275.1 Chironex yamaguchii
ATGGGAGAAGTATCTCTCGAAACGTAGCTCATAAAAAGCATACGACTCATGTCATGATAAAGCTCCTGTCTACATAAGTCCTGTATGTTGCTTGTATGAAGTTAGATGAAATAATTCAAGATGAAATTTGTAAGGGGCAAAACAAAGATTATCTGTTAGTTTTTGTTGTATTGCTTTGTCGTATTTTAAAAAGAATCAGAGGGACTGAAACTACGCATTAGAGGGGATAGTAAATGTGGATGGAAAACCGTTTACTAGCAACAATCATACCATCAGTACATCAATCTTAACAATACTGCATGTTTTTATTTCACTCGAACTTACTCTGCTCTCATTTAGAAGTTATCGTCTTTGTACTATTTAAATTGTCTAACTGCAAATTATAAGAATTAAATTAAATACAAAAATAGCAGTACTCTTAAAGCATCGTTTGGATAGTATTCGTTAAGACAATGCTTAATTGGTATATTTCAACTTTCCTTCAAGTAAGTGAGATACAATTAAACACAAGACTTTCTAATCTAATTTCAAGCACAGTAAACTACTTAGAAGACGTAAGTCAATAAATCAACATGTTATGAGTGTCAGCATATAAAATAATGCTATTGAAAGTAAGCGAGTCAAAGGATATCCAAAATAGTTAAACACTACTGCGTCTACTTACATATTGCTTGCTTAGTTGAATAAGGTATACGACCGGCATTATCTCTTTAGAACTGCAAAACTACAGTACACATCCTTATAACAACATCCTCTTATTTCTTGCTGGGTACCAAGATAAAGGTCCATGCAACTTGCCTCTAGTTGATATGGTCAGCAAAAACATCGGCCAGATAGTCCATCAAAGGTTTCAATGTTAGTTTTTCATAATTTATCGGAAAAAACTTACAGCAGAAAATTGTCGGTCACTGTTAACCTTAAAATACAATCCGCATGTAGAAGTAAATATCATCACCCTAAATCAACAGATAGTGGTTAACAATCATCGATTATTCTGCCATGACCTAGTAAAATTTTCTTCAGAGCAGCACATGCATCAAAATGTAGTATTACATTTCTTAAAGTTGGCCATATGGTTTGCCTTCACTGATGCTAGTAGATATGGCGGTCTGCTACCAATGACTACTGAAATTTTGGTTAGCATGGTTATTAGTGTACTCAAAAACGGTCCCGATACGAGAGCTCTAAAAGATTTGACGGTGATAACAACAGAAAAGAAATGTTCGCTACTCATAAGAAGTAAAGCGAATGATGCATTTTAAATGATAAGATAGACCATTTCAAATCCAATAAGTACCAATCTGGAGACCTTGATCCATGTTTCTTAGTAACGTTATTAACCTCGGCGTTCGAACAAAGGGAAGTAAAGTACAGCGGGGCCAATAGCTTAGAAAATTCTTAAAAATATTATCCCCGTCTCTTTCTTACATATAGAGTGCAAATCATCCTTCGACCTTTTGGCTAATACTCTTAGCAGTAATCAGGGGAAACTGATGTTTTGCATACAAGTATTAAAACAATTGAAGTTTTCAATTGTAGCTTTGAAACATGCTACGGTTAGACAAAAAGTGTACGTGAGTTTGTCGGTTGAAAGCATATTTTAATTGCTGGCTCGAAAAAAGTTGGATTAAACGGATTAAAAAGTTGTCGATCAGCGACAGTATCATATGGTGTCTTAAAAACTTTGCAAAGAACAAAACCTTTGCCAATATACCCTTCTCCTTTCTTGTCCACAAACATTACATTAACCATGGAAATCTATGTGGAAGGTAAAACAGAATCGTACTGATCCTGGAAAAATTATTAATAATTGCAATGTCACGTTTAAGAATTACTTTTATTTTAGTTCGAGATATTTTTCTCTTTATTTGTTTTCTAGCTTTGATACGAGTTTTAACTTTGCAGGAAATATGGGGGCAAGAATATCCGGTCCAACGATATGAACCATACCTCTCATTTGCTGCTATCCAACTAAAAAAGTTTACTAGAAAAACTTGAGAAAATTGATAGATATGACTTGTAATTCACCGCCTTGGAAATGATTTGAGTATATGTTGATTATGGTATTGAGAAAAGCAATCAACCAATGCTCTTTTTCTTCTCCTCTCTCTCATTCACTATTTCTTCATTGCTCTCTTCATCAACTATGTGATTAGTCAACGTGTATAATGCACTTTAAAGTACTGTTATTTGGAGCAGACTTTTCAAGTGTGATTTGCACAGTTCAATGTCAAAGCCAATGAATACCAACGGGAATTTTCACACCAGTGATAATGTCTCAAAATCATGTCTATCATCAATATTATACTCTACTTCGTCTCCAAACGAATACAAATGGAAAAATTTACGACGCCTTCTACAAATTTTATCCCTACTGTCATTTTCAGCATTTCATTTTTATGGGAAGTACGAGACAAAAAAGATTTCATCTGAAAAGCATAGTCATCTCTCATGTTTATTAGCAATGTCAACCAAGGTATCAAAGTGGAATTCTGCTGGATCAGTAAGTCGGCCAATTTGAAAACAAATATTTATCAAACGGTCCTATTTCATGAAAGTTTACTATTGTTATTCAAGTGAAAAGTTGTTTCGATGGATGTGCATTGATAAAACTGCACCACTGACAAAAACATGGTACCAGACTTACTACACGAGACACTTATCTGTTGATACCAACGTCTGCCACATCATGCTTTGGCTAAGTAACACTCTGTTAAGTATAAATTAATTGTTATTTAACTTCAAAGTATACCTTTCAACAGGTTCCTTTTAGAGTAGTGAATAATAGACATCCGTTAGTCTTCCAATACCACGGAGTTACACACTGAATCCTTCTTCTCGTTAATTCTGCTACATCGCTGTTGAAAAAAATTACAGCATCGTAGTACAGACATAGTGCAGAAGAAGCCTAATGTTCCTCTGTATACCTCTCTCCACTGTCTCTTAGCCTGCTTAGAAAAACTGCATAGTGCTTGCCTCTGCCAAGTATAAAAAACTCTTCCTGAATAGCTTTATCCATTTACGAGTATACCGTTTTATTGCGGTTGACAGTCAAAGGCTGACTGGTAATTACCAGAAATACGCTTGTCTTACCTGAAGATTTACAGTAGACTCCCGATTATTCGAACCTGCAGTTATGCAAAATTTCCACTTATTCGAAGTAGTTTGTATTTCCCTTGATTTTTCCTCAACAAATCCTAATATTTCCCTCAGTTATTCGAACTTGCACGTATTCCAAATTTTGTTAATTAGAAGGTTTTTTTGCTCCCTTGGACAAAAAGCCCTTCAGTTATTTCAATTTTTCCAAAAATTCGGATTGTCATAGTAGAAAAAATTAAGAAATTAAAAAGGCAAACATTGTATTTTCTCATTTAAAAATATACAATTTATATATACAAATAATCTCTTGAAAAGGCTTAGCCATTAAACACTTCACCCAAATTTAAAATGCAAGGGATCCTCATTTATATTTCCAGTTGTAGTGCCAAGGAAGATTCTCTGTTAGGCCCTGAGGAGGGTTTGTGTAGATGAATGGATTTCAGAGTGGTCATGGACATGTATGAGAATGTACAGAGTGGAATCAGAGTTAACAATTCCTTCAGTACCAATGTAAACGTAAACGTTGGAGTTCACCAAAGATCTGTATTGAGCCCCCTTTTGTTCATAATAGTCCTTGAAGCTCTATCGTGTGAATTCAGGACTGGCTGTCCTTGGGAGATGCTATATGCTGGTTATCTCATAATCATTGATGAAGACCAGGTCCAGCTGTTAGATAGACTAAAAGCCATGGAAGAGAAATCTTGAATCACATGGGCTTAGAGTAAACTTGGGTAAAACCAAAGGGATGATCTCAGGACATCACTTAGAAACCTTGAAGTATTCAGGAAGGTACCCTTGAGGTGTATGTAGGCAAAGAGTAGGCAGTAACTCCATCAATTGCAAGCGCTGCGCTCATTGGACCCATCATAAGTGCATTGGCATCTCAGGACGCCTCATGGAAAACCCCAGCTTCCTTTGCACACGTTGTCTTGGTACCACTCGCCCAACTGATGTAAGACCAGTCACAAAATGTGAAGTAGGTAGTGAATCCATTGAGGTAGCTGATAGCTTCTGTTACTTGGGAGATATAGTTTGTACTGGTGGTGAATGCAACAGGGCTATCGCTACAAGGATCAGATGTGTGTAGGGGGAGGTTAAAGAACTCCTGCCTCTCTTAACTTCGAGGTCAATCTCCTTGCACCACAAAGGACAACTGTTTAACGTTTGTATGCGTCCTGCAATGCTACATGCAAGTGAATGCTGGACACCTACGAGGCTGAACACAGACAAGAGCTCCGAGCAGACAGGTCAATGCTACGGTGGATCTGTGGGGTGCATCTGAGCGATCAGGTCTCAACGGAGACTCTCCTCATCTCCTCAAGAAACTCAAATTCAAACCAATTGAGAAAATAATGAGGGCTGGTCGTCTCAGGTGGTTTGGTCATGTCCACCGCAGTCAGGATTGGATAAACCATGTCACATCACTCCGTGTTGATGGCACTACTCCAGGAGCGAGACCAAAAAAGGCCTGGAAGCAGACGATTGACTAGGACAAGAGGAAATGGGGTTTGACAAGACTGGACCCAACCAATAGAGAAGAGTGGAGGAAGGCGTTGCAACAAAAACAATGCGGAGAAAAGCAGTCGAATCTGCGAGGTAACCTGTGGATACCATGACTGAAAACCGGATGGCAAGGCAAGTACTTGCAGTATCTGATTGCAAAAGCTAAGCACGATCTTTGTTTTAAGTGCTTAGTCTTCCTTATTCACGTCTTACTTTGTGAATTATGCAAATTCTAAATCTTCAAACAGCTAAATCTCAGTTATTTCAGCCCTCGGTTATTCAAATCAATTTTCAACTTCCCCTGGAAGTTCGAATAACAGGGGGTTTACCGTAGTTCCACTTTTAACATGGAAAATGATCTCAGCATTAAGGTATTTTAAAATAGTTTAAAGTCCTACCCTCTTAATTGTACCTAGTTAATATTTCACAAATCCTCCCTTTGTTCTTCACCATTTACCTGATCATACAAGTACCTTTCCTTGCTCGTGGGCATGTATCGCATGCAAGAAAAACATTTAAGTGACAATTTAAAAAAAAACCCAGAACATCCTTATGAATTTCTTGCAACCGAAAAAATAGATGATGTGATAAAACACAGGTCACAGTAAAGTTTGCAGATTTAATCTATCTTTCTTCGGCAACGTCATTAATTGCTGCCAAAAGCAAACAAAATGTGGTTATTAACAGATAACATCTAAAATCTACAACAAGCTTAATCAAGATAAAGAATGGAGAGAATGAAAACGTCTTGCGGCCACAGCCTTCTTAAAGGAATATTCTACATTTGGCACGGTCCTTATAAGAAAGATACTGTTTAAAGTCATCACTGGTGTACTTAACAAAGCGGCAATTAGCTTAGTATAAAAAAACAATGATAGTGAGCAAACTAACTTTTATGGAGAGCGACAAATACAGTAAAAGCCAAAAAGATATCAGAAAACGTAAATAAAATCCTTTTGTCTACCCTCTAAAAAAAATTCCTCATTCTAATTAGAAATTCAGTTTTATCGGCAATACAAAAGAAACACACAGAGACGCCGAATGAATGCAAAAAGAGATAACAGCACTGATATAAACTGCTAAAAATTATTCAAATAATTGATTGTCAATTTCTCTAAAAGCCTCTAAAAGACATCTGTCCAGTTTTTCACACATAAAAGCATTTGCAGACGAGTATCCTTTCTAGGATGTGGGTAAAACATTTTAGCGCTTGACCTGGACTCGGGGAAATTTGATTCAGTGACAAAATGTGAAACAAGGGAAGTTCTGGAGGGAAAATAATTGCTTGACTAACGAACCCACTATTCGAAATTCTCTCTTCCTTGGTTGTTCTTCTATATCACCAACTATATTTGTCAGAATTTTACCGGAAAGTCACCTTAGGGGCCGGAATCCCAAATAAAAATTAAATAAAAATTGATTTTGGCATAACATTATTTCTTGATGTTTATTGTTTATATTTGTTTCCATTTTATAACAAAACTGAAGGCATTTTTAGCCTGCATGAGTCCTTGCTATTTTCAGTTTCTTTAATAGTGTGGACCATATGATATTTTCTCGTTGATCCTCACGATTTTTGAATCCAGTCGCAGACCGGATTCGGCCCGTGAGCCGCCAGTTGATGATCACTGTCGAGTATGATGAGATGCTAAATCATCATTTATACTTTTGATTCTAAGCCTTACTCCGCCAATTTCAGTCCCTAACGTTTACAAGCTATGTTTTTGCGGCTTCGTAACAACTCAACTACTGGACGAATCAGACAGGAAATCAACTATCGATGCAGGTCCATGAGCAGGTTGAGATAATATCCTTTTGACAATTCTTTCTGAGTTTCAATTATTTTAAACAATATGCTTGCTAATTTTTGTATATTAGATTATGTAGATACTATCACCTATCCCTCAAAATACGTTTTTAGATTTAGTTTCCGTTAGTACATTTGTGTAGTTTGGGATACAGAGATTTGACAGTTGTGTTCATAAGAGTCCAACTCTTGAAATCTCAGCTTAGACTGTGAACCTTTTACAGTTCTCGTACGACTGAGTACACTCTCTTACAATCGCAAAACAACATTGCAGAACAAGGAAATTGACGTATGGCGAATGACGTATTGTCAAATTAGTTTCTACCAAGAGACGTTGCCACGGGAAGTGGCCAGTGTGAACACTAGTCGACCCCTTTCGTATTGTACACGTATATACAATGTTACACCAATGAGGTATAAGGAAAGCTAGAGAGTTGACATCAGAGCGAGGTTGAAGCCACTTTGCTGTTCAAGGAACTCGGTTTGTACGTCAAAAAGATCCCTGTTGTTTGCGGTGTACAGTTGGCATGAAATAGTGTTAAATGTCAAAATTGTGATATCTTGCGTGGATTTTGGTTGTCAGAATCGACAAAATGAGAAGAGTAACAGTGTAGACATTAGTCAGGATGATGTTGAAGGTCACAACCGTCAGAATTTGATGGAAATTGATGCGAGATCAAAGAAAGTTGATGTTGCTGGGACGCATTGGTCTATCTCATTCCATCGGTTAGTCCTTAGCTGTACATCGCTTAGTTTTTAGCTGTACATCTGTTAGTTCTTATTTGTATATCGCTTAGTTTTTAGCTGTACATAGGTTAGTTCTCAGCTGTCGAATGTTCATACCAGTATGATTCGTTCTGATTCTAGATTTATGGAATATTTCTTCGAACCAAAAATGTGTAGTTATCTAAAATAATGTTAAGGAACTAGACTGTATGTTGTTAACCCTGCCTTTGGGCTGTAAAATTTTGACTTAACCTGGTTCATTCGTTATTCACTAGCAGGGTTGAGAGGTTATCTCTGGACTCGTGTCAACATTTTCAAAGTCATTCTTATCAATGCTCTATAGTAGCCCACGTGCTAGCATAGGCAGCAAATAATTTTCTTCACCTTGAAACCCACGTAAACTTCACTGAAAGTAAATTGAGATCAATAACACGCTATGCAGGGTCTATGATACGAGTGGTGAATGATAGGGACCTACTAGGTCTCTCCAAAAAGTTATAAACTTGAATCGTATTATTACTGAATTCGTATTTCAGTAATAAGCTGTTCTGTACACCGGCATCGTTGGCCTTGGGTAAAATATAACTTTCGTCTTTCGTTTGGTGTGCCATAAAATCTTATAACCCTCTCCCCTTACGCTCGACAATTTTCTAGACGCTTCTCTTCTCTCTTTTTGAGTCCAACATCCCGTACTCGAAGCATGGTATAATGAATACCATATAAAACTGAATTTACGGTCACATTTGCCCCCTTAAGAGAACATACAGGACTTCGTACTTCCTAAGTAACGTAACTTATTGACTGTAACAACCGACCGTAATCGCTTATTGCGAATCGAGACACAAATTAAAAGATGACACTTGTTTGCTTACATTGTTGTTTTTACTTCATTGTAGTGCCTATCTTTGCTATTTTCCCTGCTAGCAGAATCGCTCGTGGCATGTTACAGACCTGCAAAATCCAATTTGTGTTCACATCTCTTTCCATCAAATTTGTTTGTTTACTATCGCAGTTACGAACTTTTTGCTGTACAAACCTCGTTTTGGACGTCGTTTCGATGGCTTCACGTTTCCACATGCAAGAGACCTCGAGTTGACCCTCTAGCTTTTCTTATATCTCTTTGTGTTACACCATATGCCATCGATATTGGCAATAGTAAATATATTTAACTTTTGGCTTGGCACATTTCTGCATGACAATGCAAGCCAGATTGTTTTCTTGTACATGGAATCGATTTGGAATTGCTTTAACAAGTAGGAAACAAAGCAAGTTTTTACAAGGTAATGTATACGAAATGTACAAAATCTTTGCCAACTGTCATAAGGTCAGCCAGATATACAGGCGCCGAACCATAAAATGATATTCCTGGCATCCTCAAACAACCGTCAACGTTGATCAACTTTGGTGGTCCCAGAAAATTACACCTTTTGTCCACAATATCATATAAAGTTCTAGCTACTTCAAGTTATTATGATATCCAGCTCTTTTTGGACCACATTACACGGGAAATGATATTTAGTAATACTCTTATTAAGATAGAGAAGTTTAACACAAGGTGTGCCCTTCTACAAACCAGTTCATTGAGTTAAGAAGTTGTTTTTCAGCAAAGTCATAGCAGATTAAAATCATTGCACTTTTAAGATTTTGTTTTTCCCCTACAATGTCTAACTTGCAACTCTTTAAAGTTTAGGCTATGTTTTGTATCATTATCCTAGGAAATCGAGACCTTTCACAGTATCTGAATGTACTAATATAGATTACCAATGTAACCAGCCCCTGGTATTGGGAAAGCCTAAGTGCTACCTGTGCTCCAATTCTTAAGCCGGAGAAAACAGACTAGTCCCAGCCCACTTCTAAATTAAAGTAAGAAATAGAAAGGCAGCCTTTTTATTCGTTTGGACTTGTTCCTCAACAGTCCAAATTAGATTTAAAAAGCAACTTCCTAAATCACCTTTGCACTTCTCTCTCACTTTAGTTATCCCATTAAAGTAATAAACTAGAAGCACTCCGAGAGCACAAACCTCCGCCAAGCCAGTGTTATTATTATTCAATTAACAGAGATGTTCCCCTTGATGATTTCCTAGTCACTTTCATGAAGATATCATTACTAAATATGGTGCTTGGATTATCTCTTACTAGGACTATGAAGGTTTCATTACCGAAAAAGTGATCCAAAGTACAGGATTCCACTAGGATCATACTCAATACTTAATGAAAGCTCACTTGGATCAAGCTTGATTATTCATTTTTTTTCATGAGGATCCGTCCAGTAATTTTGGCATAATCCTGCTGACAGACAAACAGACAAACAAACGCCACTGAAAACAATACCCCCTTGGTGGAGGTAAAAATGCCGAAATATGCGAAACTCTAGTCTAGCTTTCAACCGTTTGATATCCGTTAATTACTTTGACGTCACCATGCTACAAAGATTATCTGCTTTTAACAAAAGGCGCGGTGTTGCTCTCTTCAACAATAAGCCTTACAGTGCATTTTTTAACCTTAATTTGGTAACATGGCAACTTCTTTCCTCATTCGTAAACTTTCAAAAATACTAATTTCGATGTCAATTTAGTGGATAGGTTGCGCGATCATGACGGGTGATTCCTCTGAGTGCCGAAGGATTGGGGGCTCTATCAACACCTTATGTGAAATCCCTAGAGAAGTATTACTAACGTATGTTGGTTGATTTTCAATAAAATCCACACAACGCATTGTTGGTTTAATTGAAACTAAGATTCGACTTCTAAAGTGAAAGATTCTGGGCTGCTAATCTTAACTGCCCAAAAATGCAAACATGGATCAAGACATCTTTCAGGTAGAAAAATTACACCTTAATCGTTTATTTCAACTGAGAATGACCTGTTTTC
>JANTCA010004894.1:0-10004 GCA_024741275.1 Chironex yamaguchii
ACATCGGTATTCTCGTTTTCGATATGGCACCTCGCTATCAAAAGCCGTTTGACGTCATTGCGAAAGTGGTCTATTACTTCACTGTAAACAGTTGGCAAAGTGAGCTCAAATTTCTACTGGCTGCCTATTTTGCTGAAGAGGCAAACTCGCCTTCCTATTTAATAAGATAAATCTTAACCCTGCTTGCGCCAAATCTTGCAGGGGTAAAGTACACTAGTCATATTAAGGGATAATCTGCAAAGGTCAACCCAATAGTGATTGACTCTCAGAGATGAATAAGCTATTGGCTTTAGAAAATATTGCTTAAACCAATCCTTAGAACTACCATTTGACAGGGACTGGTTAAAATGCAAAGTTGGTCTGCCAAATAAAAGTTCTCAAACTTCCTGTCCTGTTAACTCACATAATCTGTGACTTTATTGGTCTGTGATGCAGCTTACACACATAAACTTCAGTAACTTTTTTTGTATCTTTTGACATTATTAATGCAGATCGTTAATGAATACATCAGGAAAGTGGAAATGCTCGTTAATTGGTTAATGAACTTTTTCATTAACAATAAGGTGGCAACCAATTCAAAGCAGTAGGCCTCTGGTGAAATCTTTTTTGATGCTACTAAATAGGACATTTTTTGTGAGCTTCTTGCGAAAAATCTACAAGTCAAAACCTTATAGACGAGCAAAACCTGACGATATTCACTTGAAACTGAATATATCTTGACATTATCTCATTGATCGTGTTTTCTTATTTTACATCTAAGATCCGACGAGGTTGGGGACTAGAAGAACTTGAAATGCTTCGAAGACTTAATCTTTTCTTCTAAGATATCGCAGTCAGACAAAGCGTGTTCTGTCATCAATAAATATTGCAGCATTCCTTCCACCTCCTGATTCAGACCTCTTGAACCAGTTCAAAGACGTCTGAGATTCAAGAATCAGAGCGCTTTGGGTATGGGAGTGAAGTAACCTTACACATAACACTCTTGTCACAAACACGGTTTTCAATCTAGAAACAATCAACTGCATTCCTAGCACATAGTTACCATCAAATACATTTTTTTGGTTCTTAACTCCAGGGTGTGAATACCTATTCTGCCATACATTAGCAGAGACACCGCAAGAACTGTACAGATTCTCAGTTACAGGCATAGGCTATTTAACAACATAACTTACATCCTTTGCTTTTTCTACATCACAATATGAAGATGATAAATTTATTTTACTCATTATTGGAGACTTGTCTCTATCCTTGTCTTTGCAGCAGTAAGAATGGCTATTAACTTTGTTCCGCCATTGGATGTTCCGCCATAGGATGTAACAGGTACCTCCTTGATCTACTAACTGTTCTTCAGTAGCCCCGTTAATAGCAGCCTCCACCATTTTTTTAAGGTCTGTGCGCTGGCCTGATTTCTGTAGTTGACCAAACTCAGAAAAAGCTCCATCTTTTTTACAATACTCTGATGCCTCCTCTGGTGTTCCACGTCTTTTTTCGTAATGGGCTTGTAACAGACAGTTTCTCCGCAACCAAGTCATACGTTTCTTTTCCTTTAACTGGAATAATATTTGTAAGTGAGGTGTCCCACTTGCTCCTACCTCTCTACCAAACACTAGATATTTGCACTGTTGTACAAACGCTACTAATATACGAACATCTTCTTTGGTATAATTATTTAACGTGGCACACCAGTCCTTACAGTAGGCTCCCATTGTGACGAAAAGGACGCAACTGTCTGTGCACAGCCTTTTAAACGCAACGATTCGAACGCTGACGCCATGATTCGAAATGATTGACGCGACGGTAAATTCCAACGTTACTCGTCCCAGACCACTTCCGGACTTTTAACTAAAGGAGGTTTTAGATTTAGATGTACGGGAAAGTCTTTATACCAAAAGGGAAAGGGTTAGGGCTCGGTTAGGCAACATATTGATAAAAAAGACATATTTAAATGTTCTGTATCTATTCTCCATAGCTAGTCACCCATGTTCTATAATTATTAGCACTAACGTCCTTTTTAGAGCAAGATGTTTTTACATGTAAATGCGTACTGTACTTAAAGTTTATAGTGAACTTGTGTTCTTTCTGTATAGTTCCTACTTCAAGTGCTATATACGGCGTTGCTATTGGCCACATAAAACCTTGTTGTCTGCTTCCTTCTCCCCAGTAAGGATCTGTTATAACATTGGCGTGGACTTTATAGTTTCCTTTGTCGTCTACTTCAGGCCATGTCGTTTTAGATATCTCAGGTATTCCTTTTTTTTCCCACCAAGATGCACTGTCGTCATGATGTATGTTCCATGTAAATTCTAACATATCTGTATGAGGGAGAACTATACGTTTCGCGTTTGGTAGATATGGCATTCCGCTATGATATGGTTTTCCTTCTATGTCTTTTCTGTGTCCCTTTTTTCTTTCTGTGAACTTCCTTGTGCACCTGTAGAAGGGGCACGTAGCAAACATTTCGAATTAAGACTAACTTCAGTGGTACGGTAAATTTCATTACAGCTTCTATCAACAGGACTCAGACGAGAATCGAGGAACTAGTATGGTTCGTTTTTCATGACATAACCCTAAGTTGGATATTCCAGCTTTAGATCAATGACATTAGGAGCTAGATTAGTATGAAAGCAAGAGCAAACTTTTTTGACAGCAAAGTTGCGCCAGTAGTGCTACATGGATCGGAAACATGGTCGATGACAGGAGAACTGAAGGAGAAAATTCGAGTGACGCAGAGGGCAATGGAAAGGGAAGTGATAGCAATCACCAGGAAAGACAGAAGTAAAAGTGAAGAACTGAAGAGAAGAAGTTAGGTGAAGGACACAGTGGAGCAAGCAATGAGAAGGAAGATAAGTTGGGAGGAACACATGGACAACAGATGGACGGCAAGAGCAACGATATGGATCCCATATGAAGGAAAAAGAAACAGAGGTAGGCAGAAGAAGAAATGAAGCGATGAATTACCAGCTGGATGGACGAGAATGGCCCAGGACAGTAAACGATGGAAGGAGCTTGAGAGGGAGGCCGTATTCCTTGGTGGATGAGGAAGGCTACAGAAAGATAGTAAAACAGTAATAAAGTAATCAGTAAAACAGTAATCGAAGCCCCAGACTCCAAGAAAATTTATTGCTTTCTCTGATGTCATTAGCTTAGTGAAGACAGACTGTATAAGACGCACCGGAAGACTAGCATTCTTTCTGTTTTGGACTTGAAAAATCGCGTCTTATATGTCATATTTCTCCTCAACCATAGCATTTAGGAACCCAGGATAGCTTTTGCTTATGACCAAGAACATACTGAGAATATCTTGTTCCACCATGACATCGTGATTGGTCATGGCCATGAACTCTGCCACCTCCACGCCTTTGCTACCACTAGGACTTGCATAGTTGTGACCTATCATACAGACACTCTTATTTTTTGACCAGCGTTATTATCTGCTATTATCTGAGTTAGTTTGAATATGAGTGCTCGAACGAATTCATATTGCAGCAGGGTTTCTACACTGATTAAGTCAGTACTCAATCAATTCACAGAACATAGTGGACATAATTACCTTGAGTGCTAACTTTGGGTTGTTGGCAATAATGGTAAGACTTTATCCATTATTATTATCCTTATCGATGTTGGACAAGACATGGTTTTGGTTGACACGTTTATACAAGGCACGTATGCCAGGAAGAGCCAAGAGGTAAAGACTATCAGAAGACTATAGAACATAACGATGCTGGTACCCAGTACAAGAATCACAAATGGTCGTTCCTGTTGATTACAGAGCAGGAAATGTACGAAACTGAAGAGATTAATAGTAATTTAACTAAGCATATTCGTCATCGTCTTGTTCGGAAGAAGTTAGCTGCCTAAAGACAACAACAGAGTGGGCACCAAAAGAGTTGAATTCAATCCAAGGAAGAGCATCAGTAACGGCATTGTCTTTTCCTGGGACATGTCGGATGTTGGTAGAAAAGCAATTGAAGTAGTTGATTTTTTGTGAAGAGTTACGATTTGAAGCAGAAGACAAAGCATAAACCAGAGTTTATGGTCCGTCATTAACAAGAATTGTTGTCCTTGCAACTCACAACCAAAAGTGCTGCACATGATCTCTGCAGGATAGGAAATAGGATGTTAATGCCCATCGATGGACTCTTGGAGAGCACTACAAACAGCAATATCAACCATCAAGTTGTATGTGGAGTCTGGTACAGAATGGTGTAGGAGAGTAGCTTGTATCAGTGCAGTCTAGATTCTGTTAAAGGCAGAAAGTGCATAATCGGTGGAATGAAAGGGACAATTTGTATTGTGGTGGGTTAGTAAATCGATTTGGGATTGAAACAATGAAGCAAAGTGAAACATGAAACGCCAGTAGAAATTGACGAAGCGAAGGAATTCAGGCAACTTACAAAGCGAGATGGATTCAGGAAAACCTTTCTCCAGGAGAGGTGTGGTACCATATGCTGAAATGTGGTGGTCAAGAAAATCAAAAGGAAGATCTGCCAAACTCACACTTGTTGCGATTAACAAAAGTACTCTACTCAAGCATGCATAAAAATGGAAGACGAAGATACTTAGACAAGTTGTTCTTCATCTTGATTTGCGGCAAGATTATCAGTATCTGTGTTTGTAAAAGTAAAACCACGGAGAACCTCGTCAAAAAGTGTTGAAAGTTTAGGTGAAATAACGATGGCCTAGGGACACTCATACAAACTGAAAGAGGCCAAATAGTGTAGTGATAACTGTCTCAGGGCTGTCTTGGGGTTTCACGTGGATCTGATGATAGGATTTTGCCAGATCTGTTTTGGAGAACAGAATAGTATTATGCCAATGGAACTGAAAAGAGCATGCAGTCTCCATGAGTTTGCCAGTCGCCAGATTCCTTCTTGGGAACCATGTGTAAGGAAGAGAAGCAAGAACTTGTGAAGTGTGGATAACACTAAATTATTACATACGCGAGAAGTAATCTTGACATTGTCAAAATAATTGACAGCAGAGTTGTGAGAACGTGGAAAGTCTAGATGGGTGATGGCACGAGTGAGTTCCAAAAATTCGTGGACGAGATTGTTATAAGGTGTACTTTTTTAATTCTCTCACTATGCAGCGAACAGCAAGAAGGCGAGAGCGGATGAAATGGTCTCCTTGTAAAGCACTTTGATTAACGCGCAGTACTTTACTAATGAAAGGACGTATGTTGGATAGTATACAGCAGATGTAGATTTTGGGTGACTCTTCAGGAGGGGAATCAAAATCGTGCAAAAAAACTCCACATTCTTTCGCCTGACTTTCGCCATATGCCTCGTTGCAGAATTCAAATACGTTGTTTCTCACGTTTGAAGTGTCTTTGAGTCATATTGAAGAAACAACTTTTCATAACAAATCGCAGTTGCTGTGTCTAACCAAGCCGCAAAGTTAATACACATCTCTTCTCCCTTAGCTGATATTTGGCACGCAACTTCTCCTTAATATCTTGGTTAAACAGAGAAATGTAAAATCAGAGGTAAGACCTGTTTTGAATGGATTCAAAACCGCGAAAAAGTAAATTATTAAGAGGTTTATATTTGTTAAAGAACAAAATCATGGCTAATTTCTCGAGTGTTATGGTAAGTAACCTTGACCGACACCCTGAATGACGCTAGTAGAAACAGCCGCAAAGCGAGTAGGATTGACCATTAACGGAAGAAAAACAGAAGTACGTCTGCCACAATCAAGACTACAACACCACTCTCACTGTAGATAAGAGAACACTGAAACAAGACTGGCCCAAGAGTTGAGGTATCTTGGCTCATGGATTGAACAAAGCTTGACGGATTTCAATCCAAAGGAACTCAAAGACATAATCATTTGATTGGTCATGGCGCTACAACTTTTTCATGCAATATATGAGCAATTTCTTTTTTGTGGTGCGAAGCATTGGACCGTCAATAAGCAACTGAATGAGAAGCCCGATGAGAGTTACACCGGAATGCTGTATCGCGTCCTCAATATCCACTGCAATCATCTTGTTAAAATACAAAATTGTATGTTCGTATGCCAAAGATATTTGCCGCACTAAGGTAAAAAAAACTACTTTTTTCTGGACACAGTTGGCGAATTAAAGGCAAAGCTGCTTTTAAACTTGATTTATGGTAGCAGGTTTATGAAAAAGACAGTGATATGTAGCTGACAAATATCGAGTTATAAAATAACACATTAATTCTCTTAGTTTCAAAATGTCGCATAGCATGAGCAGAGGAACATTTTCTCAGGTTTCATCTGCAGGTCTGGCTTTTGTGTATTTGTTCTGAGAAAGTCCATTCTGCTATTTTAAATTATCCAGTAACCGTGGCTTGTCACAGGAGTGCCATGGCAGCAGCTCTTTTGGTCATTGGTTTCCAACTGTCTCTATCCTGTGCTGTTGTCAGTTACTGTTTTGAGAATTTGAAAATTTGTGACATTGCTCTAAAACATACTTAAAAACTTTTCTAATGTGACACTCTTCATAGTAAGAATCGTCAGAAAGGAAAGTATAGATATATGGCAATCTTTTTAGACGAAACATGTGTCAAAACTAGCCAATCATAAACAAAAAGGAAAGAAACAAAGAAAAAAATGAAGAAACAGAGCATTATTGGAAGAGTCCAATTGTAAAAACGACCTCTTTCTGCTTACAGAGTACTGGTTTTCTTGCTTTAACGTAGACAGACTCAAATACACCTAGATGAAAGGACGATCTAGCTGTGCCAATTATCCGAAAATTCTCGTCCTTATACACTTTGGTGCATTCTGAGTTTTCTAGTAAAAGGTGTCCTATAGCAGCAGCGCATGTTTTGGCAGTCATTTTCGCTTTGCAAGCGCGAGATGGCTGTTCTCTAGAAGGAATTGATGCTTGGCGCACAGTGGCAGGAACATTTGTTTGATCCTGTCACCAAATTATTGACAAGTGCGACCTACATACCGAGCTTCACATCGGCACAGAAATTACATACATCTTAGATCCTTTATTTGTCAACGCACGTCAAAAGTCTCGCAATTTACAAGAAGCTGATGTAGACCTGCAACTAAAAATAACTGACAAAATGAAAAGTGATAAGAACCTAAACACATCAAAATAAGATCTAAGGTAAATTTCATGTGAAAGGATTGAAATTATTATATATATAGATGTTAGAACAAGATAAATCATCCTATGGTATAGTTTTTAAAATAGAATTGTCTTTTTTGCTGTTTATCATGATAGCTTCTTTGTCGAAGTTAAAATCATTTATAAGTTTGAGTTCTATTTTTAGCTTTTGTCAGAAGGTTGTTGAGTTTGTGATTTGCTGAAAAGAGTCCGGAATCACATCACATAGCGTTGCTCCTTTATAACACACACTTCTCCTACCAACCGCAGATTTGAATCTTTCACCTCAAAGTTTAATCGATTTCTTGTACTGACTATGCCTTGAGGTTTCTTTGCAAATAACTTCTGTATTCTGTGATGGACTGTCTCATAGTATATAGAGTGCATTTTGGCTAGTAGTCTTCGTTTTTGAATGATATTGGTTGCCAGTTTGTCAGTTTGAGACTTCCTTCCACAGTTAATGTATTGGGTTGCTTGTGTATGAATGAGTCTTGCAGCTCTTGCAGATATTTTCTCTATGTCCTGGAACAGGGATGTAGAACAGATTCCCCATACAGTAATGCCGTATGTTCCTCCAGGGATGACAGATGTGCAATAGAGTTCTTCTAACACTGTACTGGGCATTCACTCTCTTTGAATAGTTCTTACTCACTTTTCTTATCTGAGCTGACCAGTTCAAGTGATAATCAGTAACAAGTCCTATGTATTCCACGTGACTGACAAAATTGATAAAACCCTCTCCAAAAAGTAATGATTGTAAGGGTCCTACAGACAATTTTGGATTGACAGCAGAGAAACACTTAACTACAGCTTTTTTATCTGTGTTTCTATGCGGATGGAAATATTGTCTAGCCAAGGAAGTTTTAAGCATACTGGACATTTGTGAGGTACAAAAGATTTTTTAGATGCAAAATCACTGACCTTTTCTTATCGATTCCTAGAAACAACATCCTCTGGATATCCATTTTCAATAGTTCTCAGTTTAATTTAGTTTTTGAGTAGATACAAAGTGCTCTATTGGCAAGTGTTCTGATGAGGTTGATTTTCCTCTTTTTTGGACAAAAAGAATCCAAACGAATGTACTGACCAGTAAATGTAGCTTTTCGTTGAACTATTGTTATCAAATTAGTTTCAGTTTTTTCTACCAAAACATCAAGAAAAGGCAATAAACTATCTTGTTCTTTTTCAATCATAAATTTGCGAGCTGGATGTAACTGGTTAAGTTTTTGAAAAAGCTTATCGCATTGCAGCTCTGTTTTAAAGATAGCAAAGGTGTCATCAACATAAGAAGACATCTTTTCGTTGTATTGTTTTAGAATACGCTCCTCGTGAAAGCCGACAAAAATATTTGCCAAACTTGGACCCAAGGAGCTACCCATTGCCACACAGTCCCTTCATCGATACATTGTATTGTTATAGCTAACAGTTTTGCAACTTCCAAAATTGACAAAACTTCTTGCGGCGTTAACTTTACCTGAGGTGTGTGACTCAATCGAACAGATGTAAGAAAGTCTGTTATACTACAAATAAGATGATGTTTGGTTAACAAAATTTTTTGAAAGACATGCATTTTCATTAAAGTCTGGAATAACGTAAGTTTATCCTTTTATTATCTAGTCCTTGGCATCAGTGGCGACTTCATACCTATAAATTGTTGACTGATAGCCTTTCGGAGTGTCAAAGAAACAATTAAATAATTTGTCATCTTTTACAAAGAAGGAATTTTGATGTGACCACCATTTTGTCATCGAGGTCATTTGGGGTCTAAGCATTCGTGTAACATAGACTAATTTTGTGCTTCACTGTTATTTGCACATACCTTGATTCTCCTGATTGAGAAAAGAAGCTGTACAGTTTGTCTAAAACACAAAACAATGATATTGCTGCAATTCATGAACTACAGGCCTTCATAATGACGTGACTGCAAATCTGATCAAATGACCATATGTAAAGGCATTGTGGATTCTCTCTTAGAAACAACATTTTCACTCCTTTCTCCTCCTTTTCCATTGAAGATGTTTCATTCTAAGATTGTCCTACTGCAATGCTCAAGCATATATTTTTGTTGTTTTCACATTTCCATATGCTAAAACATCTTTGGACTGAGGTTAGCCGCGCAACTTGACAGTGCAGCTAGTCTGTTGCTATATATTGATGTATTATTTCAGAGTTTTTGTATGTCTTGATTTTTCATTGGTAAATCTGCCGAATCACTGACATGTATCTCAAGAATAAAAACCTATTTAGAATCTAGTACGAAATACAAAAAAAACTGAAGTGTGTTTTGAAACATTTTCAGAGTTCATGGACTCATGAGAACACGGGATACTTAAAATTGTAAGGCTTGTTATGGTCGTTGTGGAGGAAGTGGCATCGCATATATCTACAGATCCTACAACATTTATTAGAGAGTTGTTTATGTAGTGTTGTGAATATAGAAAGCGTAAGAATAGCAGATGAGAAAGATAGAATAAAGTCAAAGATCAAAAAGAATTCCATTAAAAAGGTTAAAAAGACGCTGGAAATTTTCCGACATATCCGACAAATCGGACAAACTTTTTAACTGGGGCCGTTTCCCCTCTGCCCCCGGCTACGACGCCTCTGTGGTGGCTGTCCCCAAATATAGTATATTGTTGTCACCATCTTGCAATGTAAATTATGAAATCGATTGTGCATAGTGCCAATTGGACATTGTATTGTCGTTAAATAATAGGACAAGAGACGGAAAACCTAAAGGGAATACAAGAGAATAAAAGAGAATGTTCTACCTTTGTATTATTGTAATATATTACTAGTATTTAAACTTATAATTGTAATATTGCTGTTAATCTGTAACTGACGATGGATAAGGTATATCCGAAACATGTCTTACAAACTTAAAACAATAGTCGTGTTTATTAAATGTCTTACTAATCTT
>JANTCA010004896.1:0-10003 GCA_024741275.1 Chironex yamaguchii
GTAGCTTTTCGGTAAACTGTTGTTAGCAAATTAGTGTCCGTTTTTTCCACCAAAACATGAAGAAAAGGTAATAAACAAGCTTCTGTTGTTGATGATATCCCTGATGAGATTTTGAAGTATGAAGGCCAACCCCTCATCCTGCAGCCACATCGACGTATCAGTGACATTTGGTCTTACAGGTACCTTCCACAGCAATGGAAAGATGCAAAGATCATTACCATATACAAATGCAAAAGTGACAGAATTGACTGAAGCCTGTTCAATCTCTATCATCAAAAACACAGTGTTTGTCTTTGATCTCCAGTATGCAGATGATGCAGCTTTTCCTAGTCGCACTGCTGCTGCTGGCCTTGAGAGGAATCTCGACATCACCAGCGGCCTATCGTCGTGCTGATTTAACTGTCAACACAAGAAAGACCGAAGTCCTTCCATGTATTTTATCTACACCAGTTCCACTTGCCGTCAGAGTTGGAAAAGACAGCTTGACATATCTGGGCTCCATTCTCACTGCAACTTGTGATGTCACTGATGAAATTCAGCATCACATTTGTCTACCCTCTTCAGCTTCTGGCCTCCTTACAAACCGTGTCTTTAGCATTAAGGACCTAACACTTCACACCAAGATGGCCGTCTATGATGCAATTGTTATCTCCATACTTCTGTATGGGAGTGAGGGGTGGGTCATCTATAGGTGTCATATGAAAATTTTGTAGTCTTCTCACACCCGATGTCTTCAGCACATTTTGGGCCTCCGATCCCACACACAGGGATCAGAAAAAGAGTGGGTACGGTGTCACTTGATTCAATTATGCTATGACGCGAGATGAGATGGGTTGAACATGTTATACGGTTGCCAGAACATCGCCTACAATGCCACGTCCTACATGGCCAGCTCACTCATAGTCATCACTCTGTTGGCAAACAAAAGAAAAGGTTCAAGGATCAGGTGAAATGCACCCTAAAAAAATGGGCCATACCAGCAGTGTGTCTAGAACACCTGGCATCAAATAGAGTCGCATGGCCATCCACCTGTGCTGCAGCAACTATCACCTTTAATGAAGCATATGACCGGGCAACTGAACAACGACGTGCTCCGAAGCACAAACGGGATGCTGCCCCAACCATACCACCAGGCCCTGAACACCAGTGTTCGGTGTGCAATAGGAGACGTGCATCACATATTGATCTCCTTGTGCAAATACACCAATGAGAAGAATGAGTAGGATAGTAACGTTTCCTGAAAGCATTGTCATCTTTGCCAGACGAAGGACAAATTTAAGCCAAGTTATACAGTTTTTTACAATACTGAATCGTTTTGGCTAATGGTGAAAGAGTAATCTCTTTTTCTCAACACTTTTAAAGGGAAAGATGAAGCGTTGGGCATATATGACCTATTATACTCTGACTAAACACTTTTACGGGTTGGAGCCTGCACAGTGCATACGTGTTCTTCATTGAAGATTAATTTGTCATGTACTGTGAGTTTTTGGATGAAGATTTTTACAGCTTGAATACAATCTGCTCTTCTGTTTGTTTAATGGTAGTTTGACAACGAAAAATATGAGGAAATCTGCACTTCTCTCTGTATATCTTGCATGTGGGGAGTACTACAATGCACGACAGCACTTCAGAATTACTACACTGCTGAAATTGTTCTCCATTAATCCATAAGAGCTGTAATGGATGAGTTTAAAAGACACCAGACCATAATTTCATCTTGTGACGGTTTCTCTTATGTTTGAAACCAAGGCTACTTCATATAGTTTCCAAATGCCTAGAGAAACCGGAATGTCACCCATGAGTGTAATTACTTTCAAAACCATAGTTCTGAATCTAACAATTGCATTGTTAGTTCATTGCCCAATGCGGAATATGGTCAAGGAAAATTTTTTAATGCCATCTGTCTACACTATATTAGCTACTATAGAGCCCCACGAGGCTTGTAAAAATGAAATGAGCAATTGCTGTAATTATCGTCAAAAAATACAAGGGGTCGCGTTTAAGCTCTGTGCTATTAAATTATTCCTGTTGAAAGACAGAACAATAAAACATTATTCACTGAGGTTTTACTCTCGATAGACTTAAAATTTACTCACTTGTAACACCTTAGGGCATCAACAGGTTTTCCTTTTTTTCCCCCAATATTTCCATGTTATGCCCCACCTTCTTCAATTAGGATTATGTCCAAACTGAACTACAATCATCGTGGAAAAGACAACAAATCCGTATTCAAGGTTTTGTGCTTCATTTTCCAAGTGCTCGTTCAAAAGGCAAGTCATTGATTGATCTAACTAATTATTTGCAATAGGTTATCTTAACTTTTCATTGCTGTTAGCTTCCTCCTCGCGGTATCTTTGGCCAGTGGCTGACAAACCATATACCACTGATCAACCCAAGCAATGTAAGATAGATTGGGTATGATGGAGTTATTTAGAGCTGTCAGAGGGCTGAGCTACGACGACACCACAGATCATCGTGGCTGAGATTATTAGCACCCGATCTCATTCAAACAGTTGTTCGCACTGTTAATCATTCATGTTCAAGAACTGCAATATTAGTTCTGCACTACACGCAATTTGAAGTATAAACCGAACAATGCTAAGATGTGTAATGCAATCGTGCTTGTGCATGCGTCTATGGATGCTAACCATATAGATAGACAGGTATCTGTAATATTGAGTGGTCATGAATTTTCAATTTTTGTTTTGTGTTTTAAACCGTTACCTATTCAAAGTGCAGTACAAATTTTCACCGAACTTAGTACCTTGTTGCTACCAGAGTGCATTCTGTGTAAAACTCACGCCATAGGTACTTCACTGGCTCCCCAGGTATGCGCTAACGTTCGCGATAAGAGTAATTATTCTAATAGCATGATGCCAAGTTTGAAAACAACAGCAAAGACTAAATAAGGCGTGTTAAACTTGGACTTTTCCGTGTTTTGGGTGTTTGGGGGGTATATTATATATTACTGGACTTCCAGTAGGGGGTATATTATATATTACTGGACTTCCCGTAGGGGGTATATTATATATTATTGGACTCCCCATACATTAACGAGTCCCCCTAGGGGTGAGTCGTGGTCCGAGGGTGCCTCCCTGAGGAGTTAGGGGTCCATTTCTAAGGGCACTGCCCATGCATGCCAACAACAGAAATTGGCGCCTAAACATCGCCACGGACATATCTACGGACGATTTCCCTTCAAAATAGGCGTGATAAGGGGCAATAAGGGGATAAAAAGGTATGTACTTACTTCACAGTCCTCCCTCATGCTTCTCCTGATACATTTACTTGGTAATACTCAACTAACACTTGCTATACTGGCAAATTGAGCCTTTCTGGGCTCCTAAACCCCCAAACAAAAAACCCGATAAAGTTCAGGTCAACCAAAGGCGTATGGCAAGATTTATGCATTTCAGTACGCCAGCAAGTCAAGCAGTATAATTTAAACTAAATCCACGCTGCCAGGGCGAGAGGAAAGTTAACTCTCCACGCCGGAGATCTTCGGGCCTAAGTGCATGAAATGCACGGTGGTATGGCTATCAATATTACCTAGTTGCAGTCAAAGGTAATAGATAACACTTCTAGTTTTTGACCAACCTAAACTTCGAACCAGGGTCTACGGACTGCATCAGTGAAGCAGATCCGAAACCCGAGTGTGGCTCGTGTTATTGCATTTCTTACTTCTTGAGATATTGACCCGTGTATACCTGTTGCTTAGTAGAGAGTTTGTGTTAGCCATATCAAAAATGTCCTTGTCAACAACTGTTAAGCAGCAGTCCCTGTCCAGCGGTAGTCATGTGAAAGGTCATTTGTGCTGATACCAGTTTCAACGGTGACCATGTCCACATATCAGATTTCCCTATATTCGACATTTCCAGGTGTCAGGATCTGAGACAATCTCATTCTTGGCACTGAAGAAGCATTTTGCGAAGCCAGCATTGCGTGTTTTGTACAGATACGGAAATTTCCATAAATTTTGTTTAGAGTTTCATGGGACAGCCACTTGATAAACTACATGATATATTACATGGGACAAGGCCCATCGCGAAGAATGCCTTATGAGGGACGTAGGGACGAACAACGAGTTTAGCTGATTAATAATTATTCTACCTGAAAATCTTATATGTCCTAAAAACACAATAATACTTTTTGCTAATCTGACCCTGTGGAGTGTTGTTAGCAGATAAGAGGGTAGCATCTATTTACATGATGATAAGAATGTCTTGTGAAGAGTTATTCAATCTTTTCCCACCCATTTTTCAAAGCGACCAATTCTTCGCAATCTTGGTAAGGTTGATGCCATCAACGAGGTTTTCTCTTGCGAACACCAAACAGTTATCTAATCGAGCGACTGTCTTTACATAGTTCTTGAATGACCATAAAAAAGGTCGCTGATTTACCTAAACTATTCCTTCATCTTGATAAATTTTGCCCGAAATCTCCTATTTTATTACCATTGGGAGTGACACCCCCACATGCCACTGGTTGTGATGCCCTTGCATAGAGTATGCGTTTGATGTGCTTAATGATTTTGTGCACGGGGAAGTCACTTGATGTACTCCATCATGTTCTACACAGGGTAGTCACTTGATGCATGACATGACGTTCTACATGAGGCAGTCACTTGATGCACAACACGATGTTCTACATGAGGCAGTCACTTGATGCATGACACGATGTTCTACATGGGGCAGGCACTTGATGTACTCCATGATGTTTACATGGGGCAGTCACTTGATGTACTCCATCATGTTCTACACAGGGTAGTCACTTGATGCATGACATGATGTTCTACATGAGGCAGTCACTTAATCTATTACATGGTGTTGCACATGGGGCAGTCACTTGATGCACAACTTGATGTTCTACATGAGGCAGTCACTTGATGCACAACATGATGTTGTACACAGGGAAGTCACTTGATGTACTACATGGTGTTCTACATGGGACAGTCACTTGATGTACTACACAAGACAACCACTACATGCTATGTAACACGTTGATGTAGCATGCATCTTGGTATTGGTGGAGGTAAAAGTTCATCGTCAATGGTTCCAAAACACATAACCATTGATTAACGATGGGACACCATGCCTTGTCTTTCTGCTATATAACAATGCTTCGCAGAGCCTTACAGTATCAACGCAAAGAGAACAATTAAAACAAGTTATGATAGCACTTAATTTAATTTTTTGACAATAATGGCAACGTTTCGGGTCGAGTGAGGAGGGCAAAATACCCCTAAACCCATCTTGTCAGCACTTTCTGCTTAAACTCGGCAATTTTGTCCTTAAATCAACAAGAGCACGTAGTAGCCCCTAGTACCCCAAAGAGACGGGACAAAGCAGTTAAACAACAGTATAACTTCACAATCATTGAACGTACCCACAATAGCCTGCTTCTGTTCTATTTATTTTCCATCCTTTAAATCAGCCGACAATCGTAAACAAAGTAAAGCGGTTCTTTTCGTCTTTTCAAATGTCGCATACCCTCAATTTTTCTACAATGTTGGCGTCGGAGCATGATCAGCGATACCAGAACAGGGGTCAAGGGGACCGATATCCCTTGACCTTTTCTGAGGGGGGAGGAGTGCTCTATTTAATTATTATAGCTTTTGTTTTACAACAAGAAGTATTGTGATTAACGATTGTCATAAGTGTTAGATTGAAAACAACATATATGGTATAGCATAGCACAAAGCCTATACTATAGCAAAACAATGGCTGCTGAGAACAAACAGGATGAAACTACCTTAATAATATTATGTTAGCAACGATACATAAAAAATTGATAGTTTGTATAGATGTGCAAGAGGTTGCAAGGGACTTAAAATGTATGTATACCTCAAACAAAAAAGTCCTAAGAAATCATCGGACTGGAACATTGGATAATTATGATGAAGCTTAAGGTAGTACCTTTTTTAAATTAAGTTAAATTTTGAAATATGGTGAATACTGCGAAACATTGTTTCCTTGCAATAAACAACCTAGGTGTTTTCAGAGTCACTCAGTAACTATACAGTGTTTAAGTTGTCTTATCTATCTACAAAATAAATTTCACTTCGCTCAGTACCGTGAAGTTTACACTATCAAGGGTATCATTTCTGCACTTACGTTTTGAGTGTGATCAACGCTTTTACTTTGAAGCCAAAATGCGAAACCAAACAAAACCAAAACCAATCCAACCAAACCAAATTATCTAAATAATTGAAAACGAAGTCAATCAAACTATCAAGATACCAGTCTTCATAAATTATTCACAAACGGTTCTTCAAGTTGTCTTCCATATCTGCCTGCATGGCGTTATCGCAGCTCACTCCTCGACATTCCCCGCAACCCAGTGTGCATTTCAAGCCATTCTTTATGCAAATGCATAGAAGATTTGAGCGCTCCTTCTTGCAATTACAGCTGATCAATTTGAGAAGCTCTTCTGGTGCATATGGAAAGGCATCATTTCCTCATCTTTAATGACCCAGCTCCATTTTGTAGGAACAAGATCTCTACCTTTCCACTGCTTTACTTTGGCGAATACTCGATAACTATGATACGTGGCAGCCGAAGACGTGGGTGAAAGTACCTGTGGGCTGATGACAGATTTACCAGAAACATCTTTATCACAGAAGGTATTGTAAAGCAAAGCATCAATTCTTTCACTTTCCTTGTCTCATATAGTCAAGGGCATATTCGCATGCAGATGCTGCTTCCTCGGAGGTTGCAAGATTATTCTTGAACACTGCAGCCTGTCGTTGCAAATGTTTATTGCAAATGGGTTCAGAGTAGAATTAGATCTTTTTCGAATCTTAATTTTGTGTGGTAAATGCGCTAAACTAACAAATTTGTGTCTTCACCAATCACTGTCATCTCTGCTTCCAGTGAGGCCTCTATCCCTTTTTGAACAATCAGAAGATCAACATCAGCATGATAGACATCACACCCTTCAGCCTTCAACTTTTCTGCAAGAATGTTAATAAGCCTTTGCTTGTTTTCTTTGTTTGCAAGAAAGATCTCTTTCCTTAGAGTCAGCAGCATATTTTCTTGGAATTTCACCATTGTTCCAGATGACATGCCAACTCTTCATTGATGGGTGATGTCCTTGGAGAAAGGACCATCGGTATACCCATCAAAAACTATGAGGCCTTTCATGTACTTCCTTTTCACATATGCCACATAACTATCGATAATAGGGGTATACAATGTTGCACGCTTCCAAGATATTCGTTGCAGCAAGAAGCTCCCATCTAAAACATACTTTAATGGCTGCAATGGTATTTCAATCTCTGTGTCAATCAATCTATTGTTAGCACTCGCCAGGGCGGGCTTGTTAACTTTTCTAAAGAGGCCATTTGTTTCAAATAAAGATGCTGGAACAAAGCAAAGCTAGTACTTGAAACACTGATATATCTTCAATGGCATAACTTTTAACAGCAACAAGTCTTTGAAATAGCAGCAGAGAATCTACATGCATGCCTTCATCTGTTGCTTTTGGGTGCTTACTTGCATAAAGCATAATGACCTGGCTTGCTCTTTTGAACACGAAATATGTGCAATATTTGCTGTATTGGCTGTATCTATTGCGGTAGTCCTGTAGCAATGTTGTGAAGACTGAAGTCGCCAATAAATGGATCTCTTACCTCAAAGAATGAAAGATGTGACTTTGTGTATTTCATATCTCTGCTAATTCTCGCTTCTGACGTATCTTTATGTGGCGCACTGCTGCTGAAAGTAACTTCACTAAATTCCTGCATAGCTTCATTGATCTCAGCAGTTGCTGGCATGGATAACCTGATCAGCCTCTGTGTTTCGGACATTCCCCTTCCCCTTGTATGGAGTAGTTTCAGATTCCTGAAGGACGTCAGCCATTTTTTCAAACAAATATTTAATGGCAAGCTGCTCCTTGACTCTTTACTTGCATTGTTGATTCCATTTGCACATTTCTGATGAAGAATGACACCTTCTCCGATGTTCCAGATTGGCTCTTTGCAGATAACACACTCCATCTGACGTAATTGATATGCAGATCATTTTGCATAATGCAATCTATGTTTTATGCTCTGCAGAAGAAGACATAACATAAACAACTAACATATTATGTGGTTAAGTCTCAAGGTCAACCTGTAATTTGATCATATACTCGATCATAACAGCTCATTCACCGACAATTGTTTATGAAATACTTCAAGTGGACTTTCCCAAATAAAGTAAACATCACAATTAATTGATTTTGACTATTAAAACAAGTACCCACAATGTTGAATAACTATCTTAGACATTTAAGAGTGAGTAATTATCTTGGTATGTTTAATCAAAATACTATGAGTAATTGTAAATCCATATGCTTTTCGACGTTGATTCTACGTTTAAAATCCATGAAAATTTTTAAGCTTAATTTATCTGGTGATTTGGAGACTTTACACTCGTGGAATTTCTTGCGACTTTTGATATGTTATAAAGCACAGTATATTTTGCAAGTAAAACTTTATTTCGCTTCTGTTGCAATTAGTTTGAGGTTCTACCATTTTTTACCTTAGATTGACTGGACTACTTAAAACATTCTGAAAGAAGGTTCAATTACCACCAAGAATATTGGGTCTAATAAATTATGATGATTTCTCGGGCTAACTTCCAGTCAGATGTTGATAACCAGATGGATTCTCCCAGATGTCTAAGAAGACGAGAGTCGGTGAGAATAGGGGGCCGGATTATGTTTTTAAAATGAAACGGGGGGACTGTAAATGTTTTTGGAAGCTGGAGGGCTGCAGATTTTTTTTGTGAGTTTGAAATAATGAAAACATGACGGAAGAGGATAAAACGCGACAACATTTATTTATTTACAAGGCAGAGACCCAAAATATTTGGAAGCAGGGTCCTAATAAGATTCCACGCGATGAATGTGAAAATGAAAAACCCAGTGCGAAGCACTGATTCAGCAACTGAAATATTTTGAGAGTAACTGTAGATAGTACAATCACTTATACTTCTCCGAAAAGAAATCTTCAAGGAAGATTTGACATGAAATTTAAATATGAAAATGAAACGGCCGGGCGAAGAAGATCGTTTATTAAGTAACTGAAGTTTTTTTAGGGCAAACGTAGCTAGTACAATCACTCATACTTCTCTGACTAGAATTCGTCAAGGAAAAGAAAGATTTGACATGAAATTTAAAAGTTTACTTCGAGAAACCAAGCCAGAGTTTATTGTTGTGAGTATTTTGTTTGTCCTACGGTCAATTAACTGTCTGAAGTGTTGGATTACGCTCGAAATTATAAGATTAAGCTCGAAATTCGTTTTCAAAACTCGTTCTATCCACAAAGAGATTTTTGAAGGAAGTCGTCCTGAACAAATGAATGTCTGCACATTCATGCACAGTTAAACTTCGCATCGACATTACTGGCTTTTATTCAGTCTCAAGAACTGGAAAAAGCTCGTATCCCTTCGACTTTACTATCAAACGTAAGGCGTGCAATTTAACCGCAATTAAGTTAATCATACCCTTAAACCGGGTTTCCACTTAAACGAATCCTGTTGATTCGATCGAGCCGGTCGAGAGGGTAGACGGATTCCATTTAAACGAATCGATCGATTCGACTCAGTCAATCAAACAGCATGTAAATTTATGCAAAAGATTTACAGGAGCAAAACACAGAGTCATTTCCTTTGATATTAGGTGTTGATATAATTGCATACTTTTCTTTTGTTGTCGTGTTTATCTCTGCAATTTGATCTGGTCAGGGGATCATCGATCGATATAAAAGTTCAAACCATTTGAACGTCTCTGTGGATCGATTCGATCGATGACGGTCCATGGGGAATCCACAACTTGGGAAACTGCGCATGCACCAATCGATCGATGCGATCGAATTGACAGGATTCGTTTAAGTGGAAACCCGTTTTTAGTATTGCCTGCAGCTACCTAAACAAGTACAAATTACAGGGACGACGCACGCCACATTATAGTGGTGCGGCGAGAAATAGGAGTGCAGCGAGTAACCGACGAACTCAAAGGA
>JANTCA010004897.1:0-10003 GCA_024741275.1 Chironex yamaguchii
ACAAGAAAGGAAACAAAGAAAGAGAAAATAAAGAAACAAAACATTATTGAAAGAGTCCAAGTGAAAAAACGAACTCTATGATTTTAGCGCAATGTCGCAAATTTTCAAGGCGATCTTAAATTATTCTTAAATTTTAGCAAATTTGAGCCTCGATATTCTTATAGACTATATTCTTATAAAAAGTGTGTATGTCTACATTGATGGTTCTGTATTCATTGCACCTGAGGGGTTTGCCGAGTGGGGCACTGTAGACATTACTTAGTGTAGGTATACTAGGGATAACCCAGAATATCAAAAGGTTCAAACAACTTGAGTACAAAGAGAAACTGACGCTTTGTGCAAATGTTTTTAGCAGGAAGAGGAATTATGTAAACAAATTGCATGATTCATGAACTAGCAAAAGACAGTGCTAATTGTTGAATAAAAAAGTCAGTGTTAGCTATAGTCAATGACTGATGGTCTACACAATACAGGATAAAAGCAAAGTGTATTGTGCTGTGAGCAACCAACACTGAGAAGTCTATCACAGAGCAATGCCTTTACTGGTTCAGCTAGAATGGGAGCAGACAACCTTGTCAAATTATTTCTGCTACACTCAAAGCCCACAGACTGTAAATACCCCGTTTCCTTTTTAGATGCTAACCAACAGTAGAAGCCCAAGTTTTAACATGCTGTCTGCTGTACAGGGCCATAACAATGACAAGCAAGAATGTGTGATATTTGTTAATTCTGAAAGTTTTATAGTATATGACTAATGAAATATACATTTTGTTATTTTTATGGCACTTCCTAGTTGGTTGCAATGCCATACAGAGAATAGGCTTTAAGTCAAGTTACCTCAGTTGATGTTATATTGCAATGTGTAATATTTGTTCATTTTTGACAGATCAAAAGATTTTCACTATGTTTATGGTGAGGTGATATTAACAACAGAGTCAAGAAATTATGAGTTTAAGTCAGGAGGTGCTTTTTACACACAATCTGCTTTACAAGATGTAAGTATGATTTATGCTAAATATTTTTATTGATATTTTATTCAATTTGCATTAAATTGCAAATAATATTTTCAAATGAGACTTGTGTACTTTTAACTATTGTAATTCTTTTACTGGACACTTTCTTGAGTGACGAGGAAAAGGTTTTGCCCTGCTCTAACTGCTATGTTTTGTCTCTCGCTCATATGATATAATGTATTATTACATCAACTATGAAGAAAATCTGGTTTACTAATTTCATTTTTTGTAAGTTTCTTTTTTTTAATTTTTATGGGATTTTTGAGATTTTTAATGAAAATTAAATTGTTTAATGAAAGAAAAAAATATTTTCAAATATATTAAGTAGATTATATTTTAACTAAATCAAAATTGCTGGAAAAACAATTGTGCTCACTTATAAATTTTTTTGTATTCTCAATATATTCAACAACTCTATGTCTAGGTAAAAAAGTTTTGCTCATGAGTTGAGATTTTTGTTGTGTTATCAAAGACAGACTTTTTGAGTTTTTAATTATTTTGAACTTGCAAAACTGTACCCGAAACTATCCTGATAACAGACCCTTTTAGAAGGCTAGACAGAAATTAACCCATATAACAGTACAGTGCTCCATTAAGATAAGGTTTTTCACTTTTAGCGAGATTGGTTTTAGAGCAACATTTTGACTTTTTGATGAATTCTGGTTGTAATATGATACTTACGCTAAAGAAAGAAAAACAAAAGTGTAAAGAGTGACATGTTCACCAGTGTATACACTGCTATCTGGGCAATTACATTGAAAAGGACTCACCATAATTATTAAGGGTGTGTTTATATTCAATAAGAAATAATCATTTATATTTGTATGTATACAAACTGTTTTTTCTAAATTAAAGCACTAAATGGATCTACTGTTTCCAAAATAGTTTCCAGAGCATCAATAATGCCGGCTGATGAAAAGCCTTTTATAATTAGCTCCTTCTTGGTTTGCAGATGGTTATGCAAACTTATGATCCATTTTGCTTGCAATGGTTTCAAGACTCTCAGAATCGCAAAAAAATTATTAGAAGGGAAAACCTATTTTAAGGAATTATCATGCACAAAAAGTTTTGATGGCAAAAAAGTTTGGTGGTTTTGAATTTTGGTGAAAAAGTTTTCACTGAATTTAAAAGCCACCAAATTTTTTTGCCCGTAATGTATGGTAGTGACCCGTGTGAACATATCACCTGTATCTTGTGTGTGTCATATAAGACAACTAAAAAGAGATTGGCTAGAGAGAGGCATCTGGCTGGAAAACAGCTTGCTAAATCATGATGGTAATGACTAGCTGAAGACAAACCATACCAGATCGTTTAAGGGAGGGGTCAAAACTGCTGCCATTATTGCTGAGGGCTGAAAAGATAGTGATGAAATCTGTGCATATTTTGGAAAAATAGAAGTGGAGAAATTATATTTGCTTTGGAGATCCCTGAGTGCAGGGGTGAAGCCAAAAGTGAAAGGAACAGAAAAAGATTACCTGTGTTGATATAACACGTTTTCCTTTCTTATATTTTATTTCAAGCTAATTAGGAAGTATGGATCAGCCTTTTTAAACTCTGAGGGAGGAGTACTCTTAGCTGGTGTACTTGATGATGGTAGGCTATTCATTGTTTATTCTCACTCTTCATTTAGTGTATGTGTTAAGAAACATGTATGAAATACATTAAGAAGTGCAAAAATCATGAGATAAGGAAGTATTATTGATCTTAAAATCTGAGGTTATTATCATGTAAACACAAACTTGCATCATAATCTTTATTCTCCATCTCATGAGTACCTGTAAATGCAGTACCACACTGCCTCATCACGTGTATGATAATGCAGTGAATGCTTTGCCAATTCCATTTTGCTCAGTAAATTTCATTAATATTTGCTGAAACGCTTTATTATACTCTTCACACTTTATGTGGTGGCTTATAACATAATAAATATTTGCCTCAGTAACAACTAAACAGTGCAGTAGAAGAGAATAATTTGCAAACCATCTAATAATTATGTAACTACTAATTCAGCCTTCATCGATAACACAGCCTTCATAATCTCATCCTTTTTCCTGATTACTTTCATAACTTACAAGAAATTAATCAGCTACTTATAAGTACATTGATTACAATTCTAGAATGTTCTAACAATATTGCATGATTACTAACCTTTACAGTCATGATAACTTAGCAATTGGTCATAATTACGCAGCACAATCAATCATGACTTTTAAATCTAAAATGTTCTAGTCTTTTTTGCATTTTTAAATCATGATGTAATTAACCCGGATTTAATTTGTGACTTTATGCAATTATTCTATATAAGTTTTGCTTTCTGACTTGCTAATATCTCAACATAATATTCATCAATTATACCAGATTTGTGGCAATGTAATTTTGGCTATATACAAGGGATTTTATTCAATATGCAGATTATAGATCTAGACTATTCATTTCTATCATAACTATGCTATATGAAGCACCATTTATTATAAAATTAACAGCTGTCTTTATTCTATGAGAATTCCTACCCAAAAACGTTTACTCTGTCATCTCAATCCGAACTTAAAACTTAGAAGTCTGTGATTTTAAACTTTTCCGTGACTTCGGTATATGTACAACTGTTCTTTGTTCTGTACATTTTGGTTTCTTGTGTACCTGAAGGGGTTGTCAGAGGTTTGAACATGAATCATAATCAACAGAAAAGAATAACAAAGGCCATTGACTCTGAGTTCGACAAATTTCGGCCAAAAGTTTCACATTCCCTTTATAGGTAAGTTATGGTAATAAATTTTGAGTGAACTTAAGTACAAACACCATCCATATGGTATGTTAGGACCTGGACACTCTATTTTTGGGATAGAATTTTGGTTTTTAACAACGCAATGTTAAGCTTTTAATTTTGATATCTCATGTAAGGTATAGATGTATCTAGGTTTGCTTCAACAGAACAACTGGAACATTATATTTTCCCATACTTGACGTTTTAAATTTTTATTAGATAAGGTCTTGCTAATCTACTACTCGTTGATAAATAGGGAACACAATCACTTCACATTCAAACTGGGTATCTGCAGGAATATTTTACAATAAATTCAAACTTGTACATTTTTGGATGCTTTTGGTAGTCAAGGAGGAATAAATATCGAACAAGTGAGATGTCACTAGAAAAAGTGCTTGTGGAAATTCTCTGAAATTAGATACCGTTTTCAGAAACTGGTTTCATTGGCATGTTTAGGAGTGCAATTCTAAACCATTTTCTTTTGCAAATGATCCCCCGTGACACTTAGATAACAACAGTAAAGTTTTGAAGCATACTTTAAAGTGTTAGACACAAAAATTGTCCTAGATCCACATCCGTAGATCATCTGTAGATCTCCATGGTTTCTCTCCTCCATTCAATCCTGCTTGGGCTATGTAAACGATAGAACAATGCATAAGATGATGGATATTAACTGCGCTTAAATGTCTGATGCTTTACAAAGTCAAGTTTTGTTAAAAAACAATCGCTCAGGCAAATTATTCTACTATATTCTCCTTACCTTTTGTCGTTCCTGACTCGTTTTTGCCATTTAATTTGTCGATGGTTATTCATTCACGTTTTTGTTGATTGTATAAATTTTCCTTTTGCCAGTATAGACATCTGGTGTTTTTATAGATATACAGTATTTGTCCAACATAAATATTCTGCAAAGACAATGTATGTTGAAGTTTAGGACAGAAATTAAAGAAAATTCACATACATCTATATTTAATTGACACTGTTCTCCGTTTTCCAGTATTTTACCTAAAAGGCTTTAAACTAGCGAATAGCAATAAATTAGCGAAATAAGGTATGACGTTCTAATTCAAGAGCATTATTTATTTTTAGTATTAAATACGTTCCAGTTGTGCGCAAGACATCAACAAGAGATCTGTTTGTAATAGAGATCCAAGTCCGAAAAGGGAAAACTGATGAAATATATGAGTCAGGAGACCACAAGGTATGGAAGATAATACACAACTTAAGCTAGTAACGTTTTGCAGGGATTATCCTGGAACCGTGATAGTTTTATGCTTGACATTCATATCAACGAACTGAATTCGTACATAAACAGAAAGTCTTAATTTAATGTTCGTTATAATGGCTTTTGAAATAATATCTTTGAAATAGGATGCATTGCTAACTGTTCATGCATATCAAAAATAATGAAGCTACCCAACAGATTTTCAAATCACCACATAGCTTGTTTCAGCTTAAAGTATTCTGTGTGAAAATTCTCTTTGATGCACTTAACGTTTCCGGATTGCATCGTAGGTGTTTATCAGACGGGATGGAGGAGTTCAGGGGCCTCTACGCCCCATAGCCATTAAGGAACTTGCCATCTCCAAATGCAAACAAGTATTTATACATTTTAGTCTTGGTTTATTGTCTTAATCAGATACAAATCATTTTAGGCTCAATCTAAAACATACTCACAAGGGACCTCTATCCAATCATATCCTACTTAAATGCACTACTGGACTTGCAAATATTATTATCGCTGCCATGTAGAAAGAGTACAGATAAATCAATTCATGAAGGGAGAGGGGATATGTGCACTCACTCAACCCAGATTCGAGAATCAGTTTCATTTTCGCAATAATTTAATTCACTACTTCAATTTTTAATTCAACTATACAGGCAAATAATTGAACTGCATATGTGAAGATAATATTACAAAACATTAATACACTAATACAGAAAATTGATACAATATACAAATACCAAGAGAAACTAAATAAATCGTACTCAGGGAATTAATTAGAACGCAAGTGACAGGATCTTTGAAAAAATTGTCGTTTTGCTAATAAAAGCAAGAACTATTTTCGTTTATATTATCGCGTCAACAAATTTGTAGAGCAAGAAAACAGACAGTTGAGGAGTCCTCCAGGAGAAGTCACTGCAGGCAGTTTTCGCTCCCTTTTCCATCCTGAGTGACGTCACACTCCTTGCTAGTTCGAATCATATCATCTTGCTGTCTTGTGAGTTTTGGTTATACGAATTTGATAGTGACGAACTATAGAACCTCATCAACCACTGATGGCAGTGTTGATAAGGATCTTCACTGGCTACTCTTTCTAGGCCAAAGCAATTAACACATGATAAATGCTACCTGCCCTTCAAAATCCTAAACAAATCTCGCCCGCACAAATACAAAGAGGGAGAGAACTGCCACAAAAGATACGAGCCTTCAAAGCAGAATCGAATGTGAATAGCCTGAAAATGTTTCTTCAGACCGTGCTGTTACGTTATTCAGGAACCGCTGATGGTAGAAATTCAGTCTACAGTGCATTTTATGCAATAGAATAGAATATGGAATACAGTATAAGGATGATCATGTATTGTAATCGTGTGCCATCATTCTTGGTTTACTTTTTTTTCTGAGTTTTCAATCCGAGCCGAACATGTTAATTTAATCGCAAATAGGCTAAAACACTTGAGTACTTGACCATGGATTTAATGTTTGCTATTAACCTAACGTTTTAGGTTGTTTTTATCAATCAGACTGTATTCTATGGTAATAAATCTAAACCATGACCATACCTCATTATGCTACCAGCATCTAGACAAGGAGTTCCTAATGCCTCCTTAGAAACGAACGCTTTAACTGACAAGTCCAACGTTAAAATGTTTAAGTACGAAATACTAGTAGACGTTCCCCTTTACTGTGTAAACATCATTTGCCTGTTGTGATACGGTAGTCAAAGATATAAATACACTGGACAAATCAATATTGAATCGTCAAGGTTCAATTTCAATAAATGTTCAAAACATTGAATAAAAATCCTCTCTTGCAGTATGTTGCCTGAAAAACGTTGGTGAACGCTGCCCATGCAGAAGCATTAAGATCTTTTCTATAGTGTTGCAATTTAATTGAGAAAGACTGCATTGACAAAAGCATTTTATGATGCTGCACTTGACAACTACGCAGCTATTGGTTTAATGTTCAATTCACTTTTATGTAAGTGAGTATTATGCTTTCTTCACACCTTTACGTACAGAGGGTTTGAACACTTCGCCTGGGAATTTTAGATTTTCAAATGACCTGCACATGACGGCGAAACTTAATGCGACGTTTCCCCCATATACTCTGTCATGTATTGGTTCTCTGAGTGACGTCATATGTGACGGAGAAAGTCGAGAACAAATCGAAAGTATTATCTTAAAACGTTGATATCTCGAGACAGGAATGAGATAGCCAAAAATTTCTTTTTGTGTTTACAACAGGCAACGAAATTGTCTGTCAAAATATATTTAAGAATTCGCAATGTTAAATTATGTCACTTTGACTTTAAAGGAAGAGTGCTCTCGGTGGGTAAGCTAATCGAGGAGAGAGCCCCCTATCCTAAGATATTATCAGGTAAATTGAGATGGATTTGCAAAACTGTGCATGATCTTTCCGCATAGATTAATGCAAATCCTGCCGTTCATAGCACAGCCAAATGATAAGCAGTTTTTGCAGGTTCATTTTACTTTATTTAATTTTACTTTACATCAAAGTTACTTTAACTATTAATATCATAAGCCTAATGAAGAATCTGAGCCGTCATTGAGTGTAAACAGCGGTTATGTAGTTTCATCGCTGTTATTTCTGAGTTACGTGGAAACTGTGGCAATGATTAGGTGAGTGCGAGTTTTGTTGCTTGCTTGCCTTTAATAACATTGTCATTTTTATGCCTTAAACGCCCTTATCATGAATTGTATTTGTAAGAAACGACATGTGGATAACTTAAGAACGAGTAGAGCTTACTTTTGACCCCAATTTACATCCACGTTAATGCAGGTGTGTTTATTTTCCGTCCAAATTAAGTTTTGTTTCCTCTGATAGCAAAAAAACAAATTATAACTATTCAGCATACAAGTTTTTCGTTGGGAGTACTGTTCTCTAGCGAACTTAATCGCTTAAAAATGTAAATCTGAAGCTGTTTCTGACTTCCGTCACTTCCTGAATTCCTTCCTTTTGCAAGGCTGCTCGAGACCAAGAATCACTGAAACGGCAACAAGAAGAATGTGTGAAGGACTTGTCAAAGGACAGCGATTACTCTACTCTGTGATCATGTAAAGTTTTGGGTTCAATGGTACGTATAATAAAGAGGGAAAGGTTCAGAGTTATAAAGGGTGATCACTTATTGCAATAACGAAGTTACATGGAACTAGTTTACAGCGAACAAAAAAAGTTGTAATTTGCCGCCCTATGGGGTACGAGCATGAACCTTTCGCAGGTTTTTGCTTTACAAAGTCTTAATCATGCAGCAGCCAGTTTATCTCCAAAATAGCAGAAGTAGCATCTTTCTGATTTATAATATCTACTTTGTATGACATACTACAAATCGAACTCAAGAAATATCAAGTGTAAAATTAAAGATGAGAGAGAGTTGACCAGATGTAAGTAATCGAGCCAGGGAAAATCTATTGTAATATAGAATTCAAATGCCTTGTCAATATGTTTCAACTATTGGTATCTCTTCCGTTTTATGCAACAGTAGCTAAGAGTATTAGTTATGTAAATATACATTTGTCCTAGGCACTAATTTGTAATAGAAGCAGAAGTGACACTTCCGCACAATAACTGTTAAGAAATTTTTAGGACACATGCGCGCTCAAGAAGAACGTGAAAACGAGCTTAACCCTCAATTTCCCTCATTTCCAGGAGCAGTACATGTGTTATCATTTGCGTGGAAATTTTTCTCGGTTTTCAATCAAGTATCTAAAATGATATAAAGAGTAGGTAAACGATCATGACCTACATTCTATCAACTGCAGTGATGACAAAAAGGCAAATCATGGCCTTTTACCATTCCCCGTCAGGTCTGACCAGGTTGTTTCAATAGTTATCACACTGACAGAATGAATAGTAGTTTGACCAGGTACTCATGGTCAACATTAATCCTGGTGTTCAGACATTGTTAAGCAAACAAAGCAACAAATAGAGGACGTTGGGCGATAACTTGTCAGATACTTCTTACCGTCATTCCTTGGCTACTACCTACATGAAAATGAGGTTAAACATGTTCTGTTGTTTGCTTCAGCTTAACAAAACTACAAAGCATACCGACCCGAGTGTCAGTTCTGCTTTATTTTACTATTATGTGCCCTAGGCTACCTCCTTTGGGTATTTAGACCTTGAGATGTTTGTTGATGTTTTATGTTAAGATGCTGTTTGAATTTTATTGTATACAGCTTACACAATCGTTGATTCTTTCCTATTTTGAAATGTTGGCTTCGCATATTCGAATTTTTCTGGCAATTTTCTTTCTTGACCCACTCTTAGTTCTAAACTAACTGGTACATAAATAAATAAATAATTCACGACTCGATGCCCTGACGAATCGGTGGCATTCATTTGAGTATAATTTGAAAGGACTGAGCATTTAAATGTACATTGTTCCAACAAGAATCAACTCCACTGTACCACTTAACCTGAAGTAGGGACGTAGCCAGGAGTTTTAAAGGGGGGGAGTCAATTTTGGCAGTATCAAATCAAAGTAGTTCTGTCCTTACCGACCGAACGAATACGTGGTGAAGACTGTAAATGAAAGAATGAGGTAATGGTGGGAATGGCGCCATGGCCGTTGAGCATGTGTTTAAACTATTTGCTGTTTTTAGTGTTCTGAACTGTTGGCAAAGTGATAAAAGCTCTAAAATTTTCTGGTATTTTTACCAGTTATTGTTTATTCAGTATATGAAAGAACAGATGCTTACTACTTCTCCCAAAATGGTCACATATGCAATGCTGATTAGAATAAAGACAAACTAATGTTAGAATATAATGGAGAGAAAAAAGTTTATTTCAAGTTTTTTTCCAAGCAAATGCTGAATTTATAACTTGTAAATAAAAAGCTGTTTTTAAAGGGTAGAAAATAATGATAAATTTGCTTGGTAAGTCTAATTCAACAGAACGAATAAAATAGGTTGGTACATGGCAATAAAGTAAGCAAATCATAAGTTTAAATCAACAATAGTCGCCGATTTTTAGCGCTTGCAAAAC